>APFE030691991.1:65282-95466 GCA_000404065.3 Pinus taeda | reverse complement strand
CTAAAAAGATTTACAATATTTATAAACTTTGAGAGGGGTTCACTAAGATTGCAGTGTAGTTTCAGAATGCAATTATATCTAATTTCCTAGAAATCATTCCTTTTGTTTAAGACTTCTACTTATTTAAAAGTAAATATCACACTACTTGTTTTGAGAAACTCTTTAAGTACAGCAAAGGTCAAATAGAAGATACCTTACAGCTTTATTTTCTAATGCTCCTACAAACTACAAAAATGTTATTAAAAGGAGAAGGGGTTACCTTCTCAATTGAAGAATTTCTTTAAGATGAGACCATTAACAGGGAGAGAATCTCTCAGCCCTGATAAATCTTGTAATACGAAGGTTGAATGGCCTATCTTTTCACAGATCTGAAATGGTCCAAGCCACATCTTTTGAAACTTGGTGTGTTTTCCCTTATCTTCATGGGCTTTGTCCCATTTCAGGACTAAATCACCGACTTGAAATTGTTTGGAACCGTATGAAATTGAATCAAATGATGACTTGATGATCTCCTGATGTTTCGCATGAATGATTTTGGCTTTTTCTCTTTCTTCTTCTAATTTTATAATTTGGTCATGTCTAAGTTGTAAAGAAGAAGAAGGGCTTTCTTCAATAAATTGAACTAGGGCTAGAGAAGGAAGGATGAGATTTGTTGGTAGCACTGCTTCTTTTCCATACACAAGTTTAAACAGAGAAGAACCTATAGAAGCTTTTTGAGTTATCTTGTCAGCCCATAATGCAAATATTAAATATTTGTGCCAGTTCTTATGATTCTATTCGATAGTTCGCTTGATAATTTTAATAAGATTTTTGTTTGTAGATTCTGCCAAACTATTGCCCTGAGGATAATAGTTAGTAGAGTATTTGAGTTTGAATCCTCTTTTAATTGCGAAATCAAACATAGCATTGCCTGAAAAGTAAGATGCATTATCAAAAACAAGAGCATTCGGGACACCAAACCTGGTAATGATGAATTGGTCTATGAATTCAATAATAGCTTCAAAATTTGTTGTTTTTAAAGGAATCGCTTCAACCCACATGGTAAAGTAATCAGTAGCGGTAAGGATATACTTATGCTGTTTGGAAGAATGTGGGGTAATTTCTCCAATGATGTCCAATCCCCATTGCTCAAATGGTTGTTCAATGTTGACTAGTTGCAAAGGGAAGGCTGATTTCCTTTATCTTCCACTAGAAGTATGGCAATTTCGGCATTTCCTTACATATTCATGAGCATCTCTAAACAGAGTGGGCCAATAGTATCCAGCATGGATGACTTTGTGAGCTGTTGTATCAGCTCCAAAGTGGCCTCCTGCCGGTCCATCATGTAATTCCTGCAAAACCTTTTGTGCCTCAAGTTTTTCTAGGCATCTCAATAAAATTGAATCATAATTTTGCCTAAAAAGCACATCATCAATGATTGTAAAAAAAAATTCTTTCAATCTTATGGCCCTTTTTCTTTTGTAAGACAGGTTAGGAGGTGCATATCCATTTTTCAAATAAAATATTAAATCAGCATATTGTGATTCGGAGTCAGTGATACTTATCCGGTTGATCTCTTCAAATTGATCTGTATCACCTGATTCTGGAATGTTGGATACTCCTGCCAACAACCTGCAAAAACCTTGGCCTCTAACAATCTTTGCTGGTTTAATTTCTAGGTCATATTCTTGAAGTGTTGTTACCCAGTTTGCCCTTTTTTCTCCCAATTCTCTTTGGATTAATAGTTGCCTTACTGAAGGGAAAGGAACTATAACTTTTGTATGGGATTTTAAAAGGAAGGGTCTGTAATGTTTAACAGCTTTATATACAGCAAAGGCTTGTTTTTCTACTTCGGAGTAATTTAGTTCAGCACCCTGAAGATTTGAACTATAGAATGAAATGGGTGCTTCCAAATTGTGATTGTTGATCTGTGTGAGTACTGCAGCATAAGAGAAATCGGATGCGATAGTATACAATGTAAAATGATTAGAAAAATTAGGGGTATTTAAAGCGGGGGCATTGATTATTGATTGTTTGATCAATTCAAACGCTTCCTTTTCTGCCGATCCCCATTTAAAGACTGAATTTTTCTTAATCATAGTTTGAAGTGGCAAAATGATTTGAGAAAAGTCAAGAACAAATCTCTTAACAAAATTGATTTGGCCTAAAAATGACTACATGGATTTCTTATTATGAGGAAAAGGGATTTCAGAGATTTCTTTGATCTTGTCTAGATCAATATAAATGCCATCTTTAGAGACAATAAAGCCTAGGAGCTTTCCTTGATCAAGAGCGAAAAAGGATTTTTTAGGGTTAAGGGAAATACCGTATTTCTTACAGCGTTGAAAGATTTGATTTAAATCATGCAAGTGATTGGATCTCTCTTTAGAAAATACATTAATATCATCTAAGTAGACAACTACTGTTCTGTTAATCAACCATTTAAAAGCGATATCCATCGCTCTTTGAAATGTGGCTCCTGCATTAATAAGTCCGAAAGGCATTTTCTGATACGCATATGTTCCCCATTTTGTTCTGAATGTGGTTTTGAGTCGGTCATGAGGATGGACCAAAATTTGATTATATCCTGAAAAACCATCCAAAAAGGACATTAACTCTGAGTCTGCCACTGATTGGAGTATCTGCTCCATAGTGGGTAATGGGAAGTTATCTTTTAGGCTTGCCTTATTTAAATTTCTGAAATCGATACAAATCCTTATGTCGCCATTTTTCTTTCTGACTGGCACCATATTGGAGACCCAGTTTGAGTGTCGAACGGGAAAAATAATCTTAGCTTTCAAGAGTTTATTGAGTTTCGATTTTATTTGACTCTCTAAGTTTGGATGTATTTTCCTCAACTTTTGTTGAACTGGTTTTTGTTCGGGAAGCATCGGAATGGTATGTTGGATAATGGATGTATTATATGTTTTTAGATCGGCATATTTCCAAGCAAAAACATGTTTATTCTTGCGTAACAGTCTAATGAATGCTTCCTTTTCTTCCATGGAAAGTCCTAATCCTAAATTAATGTTTTGAGGAGTTTGTTCAGTGCCAAGGTTTATCAATTCAAACCTTAAGGTAGAGCTATGGAGCTTCGTATTGGTCACAGGTTTAAACCTGTCTTTAATATCGTAAAGATCCTCAAGCTTTACCACAGGCATTGGGATTGAATTTTCCTCATGCTTACCCGCATTTGAATATCATGTTCGTCTTCCTCAATGATTTGATTATCATAGGATTTTTCGGAGGTTAAAAATTGTAAAATGTTTTTATCGTGGTTGAATACTCTCCAATTAGTGACATTGTCAGGAATTGATGGCCTAAAAAGTAATTCTACCGAAAATCTATCTGGGCTATAGTCTTCCGAAGGGAGGAGCTTGGAAGCGACATTGGCTAGCAAGTCGGCTGCTGAATTTTGAGACCTGGGAATGGAAGAAATATTGAATGCTAAAAAGTGGGAGGTGAGTTCTTGTACTAGCGATTGATAATGTTTGAGATGGTTCGAAAGGCAATGAATTGTATTCCTTACCTGCTTAACAATGATCTCAGAATATCCAAACACTTTCAAGTATTGGACTTTGAGGCCAATCACTTTATATAATCCTTGGACTAATGCTTTGTACTCAACTGTATTATTTGTGCATTCAAACTCTAACCTGCAGGACAGCATTGTTTTTTCTCCTTGTGGGCTAACCAAAATACATCCTACTCCTGATCCTTCGCTAGACTTGGACCCATCGAAATATAAAGACCAAAATAAATAATTATCTACAATCTTATTTACAAAATTCTCAGTAACATTAACGCATTTAGACCTGTCAGTCTGCGAAAAGTTTTCAATTTGTGATGTGAAATTGTTTACTGAGAAAGGAGATGGCTGGGCAATATAATTGCCGAAAAATGATTCAGAAGAATAATTTCCTAAGATATTGTTGTTAAACGCAATTGGTTGATTTTCTTGTTCGAATTTTGTAACAGTGTGGGTCATGTGTTTCTCCCGATCGATCTTTATTTGATTCGGCTTACCCTTATAGGGGAGCCACATATGGGACCAATCGGTGGAAATATACCCATGGAGCTTTTCTGACCAATCCATGCTTAAAATTAAACCATAGAACTCAGGTATATCGGCGATTAAGATATCAATCCTTTGGACCACTCTTGGATCCGCCGATAACCTGATTGTAACAGAGTTTATTTCCCCTCAAACTTGAACTTTAGTTCTATCTAACTGCACAATGTGAATTGAGGATTTCTGAGGTTCTATGTTCAGTTTAGAACAAACTGAAGCAGGCATTATATTAGATGATGCCCCAAAGTCAATTAAGCAGTTATGTAGATTTCGATTGTAAATTTCATATGTTAAGAGAAAAGGAGGAGTATGGGAATTTGTTCTATCTCCAATTAGAATTGTATCAGTTGCCTCAACTCTACCAAAAGGTGGTTGTCCTGAATCACTTGCAGCCTTAGTACTGGGAAGAAGTGAAGAAGGAACTGCATTAAGTTCTTTGAGAAGTAATTTTTGTTGATGTTTTAATTTACTGAGTTCAAACATGGTGATGTTTGCCTTAGTTTTCTTCATATCATCAACAATATTATAGTCCATTGAATCAGATACTACCAATGTCTTAGATGACGAAGGTATATTGGAGGATGACGGTTGATTTTGAGATACTGTTGCGGTTGGCTTCCTTGTGGGTACCTTTTCCTTTGTAGTATTGGTACCAGCACTCCTTTTCTTTGGATTGGCCTGAACAAGTTCAGGAGTAGCTTTACTTCTAGTAGTTACGGGAAAGGCTTCTTGCTCAGCGTCAGTATCAAAATTAGGGAGTATAAAGTCCCACATTCCACGGCATTCAATGACTTCCTCTTCTTCTAATTCATTGGAGGGTGTAATTGTTTCTTCTTCTTCTTCTTCCTCAGGATCCGAATCTGCATAGGATATGACATTTGGACGCTTGGACTCGGGTTTTTTGAAATTTCTATAAGGTTTCTTTGTTGGGGACTCTACTACTTGCTTCTTAATCTCAACCATTTCATTTGACATGGTTTTGAGGACTTTTTGAAGGCCCTCCATGTCGTATGGATCCTTGGTGATCTTCTTCTTTGAATCATCCTTGAAAGACACTTTTTTGGATTTTCGTTCCTCTAAAGCAGTTTTCTTTTCCAAAGCGATTACACTTTTTTCGACAGCGAGGGCTTCTTTCATGTTTTTAGCCAATGTAGGTTGTTTAGCCCTATCTACAAAAATGGCTATGTTTGAGGGTAAGGCTGTAATATACCATTCGCTTCTAACTTGTTCGCTTGGCTTATCATCAGTAGGGATTTTGTTCAAGAGATTGTTAAATCGGGAGTTAAACTCCTTAATTAGTTCTCTTGACTCAATCCTTAGATTGGAAAGGTCATTGATGAGTGTAGCCAAGGATCTATCATCGCCGTATTTGGTAAGAAACTGTTCCCGAAAGATATTCCAACTGGTGATGGACCCAGTGGGTAAGGAAAAATACCAATATCCTGTTGATCCTTGTAATGTATAGGGGAACAATCTAACTACAACATCTTCTTCTGTTACTCTCTTCAAATTGACTGACAGCATAAAATTATTTATGTGTTCCTTGGCTGACGTTCCAGCATCTGGATTGAACTTTGGTAACCATTTCTCAAGATAATCGGGTAATGGATGTAAAGGCGCAGGCATGGTGACTGCACCAGGACTTCTCCAGGGTCTTTGAGCCATTTTGGGAGTACCAGCGATTGCCTGTGGTGTTCCAGGTGCTTGGGGAGGAGGTGGAAATGAAGACTGAAAGGATTGTGATGTTGGAGGTGAAGTCCCTTGGTGAACAACAATATGTATTGGTGAAGTGGGTGTTTGACTTCGCAAAGGTGATGATGAAATGGAAGATGATGGAGAAAGGGTTTCACTACCAGAACCTTCAGTGTTCTTTTTAATCCTTTTCCTTTCGGGCAAAGGAAACTCAGGTGGTTCAATACTGAGTTTTTCACTTTGAAGTCTGGTAAGGTGAGGAGGTAAGTGAAATTGCGAAGTCTGACTGCCTTTTGATACTTCAAATCTAGGAGGTGAAATTGAGAAGCCTTGAAGTTTCTGGATGATAGATTGAACTTCAGGGGACTCCGAACTTAAATGTTCTGAAGTATGATGAGGTTGAGCAGTAGTAGTTGATCCTTCCTCTTCTCGTCTGGATACTGATGATTCAGTGTGCAAACGAGAGGTCCAAGGAGAGGTGGAGGGTGATTTACTCTGTGAATGGTCTGTAGGTTTTGGCTTACTCGCCATTCATAGCGGACGCCCTCCTTCTAGCGCCCGAAATGTTGATGCCCCGAAAATCGTTGTATCAACATTGGGGGATAACCACCCGGTCCGGAACTTAATACAGCTCCTTTTCCGTTTGGGATGGTGGCTCCGACTGGACATAATGGGACCAGTTTCCCAATAATGAATAAAATGGATGGATGAGTGATAGGTTTTATGATCTAATGATAGGCGAATAACTTAATCTATCAACAAAATAAGAGAGCTAATACTAATCCCGGGAACAATTATTCTTCAGAAATGCAGCGTTTGATGATCTTTGTCTATTTGACATGCATATAGATGACTCTATCAAATAAACATAGATATTTATTCATTCAAAGATTACTTCATCTAAATAGTTAAACAAAGTGATTAACACAGGATTGCTGCACTTATCATTTATATCATCGATACGTACATGATTGGAAGAAAAGCATACTATAAACAGCCAATAGTGGAATGAATAAAGAATGCTGTTAGAACACACACACACACACACACATATATATATATATACGATAATAGCAAGAGCGATCAAATGACAATTCATATAACAAGAATGAGTCCAGACATAGATAATAGTACCATATGAGTTGCTAATCAATCCCAATATCAATCGTTATTTGAAATTCTTACTTCAACGCAGAAATGTTTTCAAACAAAGACAGTAGTGCACATTTATATAAAAGCTTCCTTATCAAAATCAGAATGATTGGTCCAGTTTCATAAAAGAATATCCCTGAAGTACAATAGTGCAACTTCATGGTTTAAGTCATATACAAAACTTTGTGACCCTTTCTAAATGCATGAAAGGGTCTATAAATACTACACTATACTAAAAATCTATGAAACCAAAATCCTACTTAATTGGTATCAATTAATGATAACTATCTCCTTGGCAGCGATCTGGCAGTCGGCGGTATGAATCATCACTCAGGCTGTTTGCCTTTAAACCTGAGCTGGCTTATCGCAAGCATTGGCTCCACTTCGGGTGGTCTGTTGAGGCGAGAACTAAGTTGGGCAGCAAAGGTGGCATCCTGAATATCGGTGATAATATACCCGATTGCATCTGTAAGGAATTTGAGGGTGGCTCTCTGGCTGTGCGGCTTCACTAAAAAGAACCAATAGGCATCCAATGTTAAACTGTTAATTCCCGCGATTAACCTTCCATTTTTCTCCAGCTCCGGGTAACATGACTGCTCCAATATTTTTGCTGTTGTTAATTTGCCTGGAGTACATTGAGAAATCATGTTAGACAAGTAAAGAGTATTATTAACCAATTCAACCAAATTACTAGTGGTTTTCTTGCATCTTGAAATCGCTCTTTCTGCCTTCATTAACTGAGATTGTCATTCTGTAAATAACATTTCTTTATGTGATTCTAGAATCCTTGGTAGATTAGCCGCCTGTCCTTGATCGGTATCTTGCCATTCAAGGAAATTGGTCAATGTTTCTTCGGCTTGATCCAAGTCAATTCTAGCTTTTTCTACTTTCTCACTTATGGATGTCGTTAAATCGCACAATGGTTCTGCCTGGGTGATTTGCTGACAGAAAAGCTTCATCTGATTTATCAATCCCTTGTTTAATTGAAATGCATCTACTTTGAATTCATTTATCTGTGGGAGCTTCTTTGTTTGCTCAAGTTGAGCTGATAATTGAGAAATCTGCTCATCTTTGGATTTCAGCATTTGCTCATTTGATGCTTTTAGCTGCGCCAATGCCTCAGATAGCTCCTTTTGCTTTTGGACTGCACTGTCATCAATCCTCTGTTTTTCTTCCTGCAATTGTTTAGTCAATTGATTGTTTATTTGTTGTTGTACTACCAATTGTTGTTCTGCCTGCTCTGCCTTTTGTTGCGCTTCCGATAATTGTGCTTGTAGAGAAAATATGTCTTGGTCTTTTATCTTCAATAAACTGCTCACCTCTGATGCTTTGTCTATTGTCGCCACCGAATAGGCTCCAGCATATTGCGATAGTTTTGTCAAATCATCAGAGGGGTCAAATTCCTCTTTCCAAAGCACATTGCCCGTTACTGTTTGTTCTAGGAATAAAGAAGGTTGATCAGTCCTTCTCCTCTTCCTCTGTCGTTTCACTACAGCTTTATGTCTCGGGCTATAGAAGACATCTAAGGGAGGAATCTCTTCAATCTGCAAAATGACTTCGCTGGAAGGATCCTTTGGGATTATTTCCACTTCTTTTGACTTGGGTGGGTCGTTGGTTTCACTTGAAACCTGCTTTGAAGTCGCCTCCTGTGTATTGACCTCTTTTGATGTGTCGTCATCTTTAGAGCATTCAAGATTTCCTATAATTGAATTAAATCGCTGCCATTCCTGGAGCAATTTCGGATCAATCTGTGTATCTTCATTTACATTTTAATTGTTGTGTTCTTGCTCTTTCGCCTGGGTCTCTTCTTGTCTTTGCTCATGCACTTCTTCCTGTTTCTTTGATGTAACAGGAGGTTCTTTAACAAATCACTGCTCAGGCTCGCTTGATTCTATTTTTGGAGTCGTTGCTAACAGATCTAGAGGCAGAGTTTGCAACCTCTACTCTCTAAGTCTATTGAATTCAACTAGTCCTTCATCTTTGTATTCAATTAAAGCGAGAAATTTAACTTGATACATTGACTCGGCCGATGCAAACAAGTCCTCAAATCTGTCTTATTTATGCTCGAACTTGGTCAATTTGGCCTGTTCGAGTGCATTATAGGCGACTTTGTTTGGATCAAATCGCCTGCTCGGTAGAGTTTCCAGGGTTAATGAGTTTATTTTCTCAGCTTCTTTCTCTACATGTTTGAAGTCATGTAGAGTGTAGATACCACATCTAAAGGGAAAAGAAGGTCAGACCTGCTTCTTAGCTTTCTTTAGAGTTTGTGTAACCCCATCGGAGATGATCTGATAGGCTATCTCCCTGGCCAGCAGTTTATCAGGTATGTATAGAGGAAGCACGTGCGGTTTGGCTTGACTGCCAAAAATTCTGATATAAGTGAACTTTTCCTCCCCGAACCAACTTCCTATGGATGTTAAATCAATCCCCGCTTGGTAGGAAATCTTAGGGGCAGGCTTATTGAAAATAGAATGATGAATGGGCAACATGAAGCCGTTGCAGATTTGATACAAATGGTGCTTATAGTTGGTTTTCCACAACTTTTGATGGTATATGTGAATGGGTGTGGGGTCTTGCAACGTCCACCTCCATCCGAGTACAGGAAATTCATAATTAAAACACAGGACATCTAATATATAAGCACTATAGTAAAATGGGGGAATGAACCTTTCAATGACGCGGGACTTGGATCTAAAATCAAGAACTGTGGATGCTAACTTATCGGACAGTATATTTGCCCAATCCATTATTTCACCACTACATGCCGCCTCCATTAAGGGGACCATTTCTATAGTAAAGTTGGCGGAATCATGTAATCCCAACAACCTACACATCATTATCCCAGCATAGCAATAAGGAGAGCATAGAGAATCGACCGAGTACTTACCCGAAGATTCGTGCTTGTGTTTTGTTGGATTTTGTCTCCAATCCCGAATAGGTTCGGATTCAGTCTCATTCTCAGCTCGAAATTTCTCCAGAAATGCCGTGTTATATTTCTTCTCTAGCACCGGTAAATGATACATTTGCCTTAAATCCTCAGCTTGAAAGGAACCGAAAATTCTCCCATCTCTGGTGCTGAAGGTTCGGTCTGTAATTGGGATTTCCTGAATTGCCCATCTAACCACATCTGTATATGGGAGGATTTGCTCCCGAGCCGCTATTCGATGAAGAAAAGAGTTGGCTAAATCCTTTAGATCAGCCTCAGATTTGCGAGTGCTGTCAGATGAGACTTGTACTGCTGTCACCCTTGGCTCTTCGGCTTCGATCAAATTATAGGTGCCTTGCCAAGTAGTTTTGGCAAGTCCTAGGCATGTAGTATCCGATATTAATCCTTTCTTTTTAGCACATGGATCAACGACGAGTTGCCCTATGGCCGGCGAAGCGGAATCCATTGTAATTTTCTTGGACTTCTTCCCCATTCTGCTTGAAGCTGTTACTTCGGAAGAATTATGCACAGAAATGATAATGAACGTAATACAGAAAATGATAGCGCAAATCGAATATGAGTGAGATATATATCGATGAATGCATGGCGAATGATTAACTTAAGGTGGCCTCGGATACAATATTTAAAAAGATCTTAGGCTTACTGTTTCATTAAATGGTCGTTAAGACCTGTCAATCCTATAAATGCCCGTCAATTTGATATTGGCCGAATGATTTATTTGAAGCGTGCCTTGGATGTTTTGGCGGTTGAGCGCGGATGAATGGATCTTCGGAAGATAAGGCTTTAAATACGAATTAATCGTAATAAACCTGCTTTAATATTTTCTTTGAAATCTGTGCTTTTTTGCTTTATCGCAATCGGGCGTCAGGGGAAATCATAAATCGTTACATTGGTTCCATTTGGAATCCCCGATCGCCGATATCGATATCGCATCGCATCGGGAGTACTGCGTGGGACACTTTAAAAGCATGCATGGTTGATTGCCGATTGCTGATAGCGATATCGCACGCATCGGAGCAAAAGGGAGCTTTACTACGCCAGTTCATTATCGCCGATATCCGATAGCCTATTTCGCATCGGAGAAAACCAATGGGTCCTTAAGTTGTGCTTCCTTTGTCATTGCGATATGCGATCTTGCGATCTCTTTATCGCAATGATAAAAGATTAATCATTTATATATAAGGCCTTTGATTGGTTCATTCAAAAAGGTTTTGGTAATGTTTTATTTTATTATTTCGGACCTTTTTGAATAAAACTAAGTTGATACCAATTAAAATTAAAAAGGGACCCATTTCATATTATAGTTTTGGGATAATAATGATATGAAATGGGGGGGTGTTGTAGGGCACAACAAGGTGGTACTGTGTACATGTTGTACATATGGTACTGGTGTACATGTGGTATTGTGTGCATGTCGTACATGATGTGTTGCAGGTATGTGGTACTATGTATTGTAAATGTGTATTGTGGCATTGTGACATGTGTATTCGTTGTGTTATACTTTGTGTATTTATATGTGTTGTGTTGTGTTGTACACCTGATGTGGGAGTATGTATTATGTTGTGTTGTACACCTGATGTAGGAGTATGTATTGTGTTTTGTTGTACACTGGATGTAGATGTATGTGTGGTATGTCAGGTGTAGATGCATGTATTGCATGGTGTTGTATGTGACATGTGGTTGTATGTGTGTGATGCACACTATGTGTATGTGCACATGGTTGAGGAGAAGGAACTGGGTGTTTTTCAGGTGTGGAAACCAGTCTGGAGTGCATACAAAATAAGGACAAAGGTAGAAGCTAAGTATTGATTAAAGGATAAGTATCAATATTTTATTTCAGTTTTATTATGCATGTGATTTGTGATTCAAATCTATGATGATTACATGTGATTGATAATTATGGTCTATAATGATTACATGTAATCTATGATTTTGGTTTATGATGGGTAAATGTGATCTATGATTTTGATTATCATGGTTGCATATTGAGCAAACCATATGTGATATGTTTATACATGATGCTTTGATCGAACTGCTAGTTTGACTTGTTGTGACAAGAAGTGAACATAATTGCAAGTGTACCTTGTTGCTGGGCCACCAATGAGGTATGATTTTGATTTATTTCAATCCATTTTGAATCTAATGGAAATTATGTGCTTGGTACATGAATGCATGAACATGGCCGGTTGGGTGGTTGACATTGATTGCAAGAATTAGAAACGTCAGTGAAAGGAATTGGAACATGCAACAATATGCTGGTAAAGCACTTCAGGAGCAAAGCCATTGTGGGACACTAGTACCCAACAATTTCCATTGATTTCCATGAGCATGTTATGACCCGAATGATGGTTTGAGGTAGGTATATGCCTTAGTTGTTGGACATTTTGATGCGAGGAAATATGGGCAAGGGATGGAAAGCCCATGATAGGGGATATCGGGGAACTTGGAAGGTAAGTGACTACACGGAAGGGGTGAATGGATTACCCAAGGGACTATATATTAGAGAAGGGAAGGTCATGGATGGATTTCTTTTGGTCATTATCATTTCCAGATGGAATCAGATGCACATTGGGACTGCACCTTGGAATAATTAGCTGGTAATTGTTTGTTGAGAGGACAAGTGGTGTAGGATTATAGGGTTGGACACTGGATGTAGTTTTGACCTTGCAGTGGATTATGGACTTCCTGGGAAGGAGGTGAATCCTAGTATTTCTTTGAGGGTGGAGGTGTGAGCCTCTAGATTCCCTTACTGCGTATGTAGGCATTGTATCCTTTTATTTGTTGGTTGAGAAAATGTGCATATGTGTATATGTGTGTATTATTGTAAATATTGTATTGAGCTAGATTTATAAAGCTCCATAGATAGTATGATTATTTGTTGGGTGAAGCAAATGTGTATGTGTGTATATGTGGTTATTATTATAAATACCATAATGAGTTGTGTTATAAAGCTCTAGTAAATGATATGTTTGGCATGTTTTAGCAGGTGGTCATTCTAAATATTGCAACGAGCTATGTTATAAATATCCATGGGGAGTATGTTTTATTTTCAACAGTCTTGTTGGTTATAGGTGTCATTGAACACCGATTACAGTGTTCCCCCAAGGGGGGGGTTCTATAATAACCCTAGTTAAAAATCCATGTAAATATAAAAATATAAGACCACAGTCATGGGACACGTATTCCAAGATGGCTAGTGGGAAAAAATCCTAGTGTGGGTGTTCATTTTGGTTATAATGGCTAAAGGAATTTGGAAAAGGAAATGATAAAGGCTTTGAAAAGGAAAATGGCATTTTTGGTACATTTATTTATGAAAATAATAGAAATTATGAGAAAATAAAGGTGAAAGGTCACAAGTTGCATGCGAGGAGAAAATTGAAGGAAAATAATGGAAAATGAAGAAAATAGAGGCCTAATTGATAAAAAGGCTTCTAAGGATTAGTTGGCAAGCTTTTGACAGGTTTTTGGTGGAGCTCTTTTCTATTCTCTATCTCTCTCATACCCTTGGACACTTAGAGTTTTCTTGGAGAACTTTGGCATTGGATAAAGAAAGGAAAAGAAAGGGAAGCAAATGGAAAGCAAGGAAGAGTAGGATCAAGCAACTACAACATGATTCTTTGCAGGTATCAATTTACAAATGTGTTTTCCTTGCTAGATTTGGCATGCATGGTATTGCATGTGATTATTTGCTATCATGGCATAATTTTTTCTAGGTGTGACGATGATTTCAGCCTAGTCTTGACATTTTCGGATAGCCATGGTGTGATGGGTTTCTCATGTTTTGGTTGAGTTGGATTTTCATATGGATTCGAAGCTGAGTGAGGTGGATCTCAAAAATAAAGAACACATGGCTTAGTGATCCCTGAACCAGACTATGGATTGTGGTAAAGCCACTGGCTTAGTGATCCTTGAACTGGACTATGGGTTGCATTAAATACAGGTATTATGTGCCTCAATGGGCCCAGGAATCCTCAACTAGTTAATGGCAGGATATACGATAAATCCTAGAGGTGGGTGCTCTCCATCAGGCCTAGTTATCCTAGGATGGGATATGCCATAAATCCTCGAGCGTGAAGTCTCATTTTAGGGCCCAATGATTTGGATTAGATTGCGGTAAATCCTTAGAGACTAGGAGATGGGAAAATTACTCACTGTGTAAGTGGAGAAATCTGGTGGCATCCATGCTTGTTTTGGCATAGGGATCTGGTGTGGATTGCGGTAAAGCCTAGTTTCTTTTGATGAGGTTAAGGTGGTTTAGCCTGGGGTTGCCTTGATTGATTATTTTGGTTTGATTCCCATCTTCATGCTTGGAATATGGCACGGGGGTGGTTGGCTGAAGAAAGATTTAGCTCATCCAATCTATGCAGGTGGAATGTGGTAGTCCCATATCGGGTTGGATTTTACATTCATTAATAAGAGGTTATTTCCTTTGTATCTTATGTGTAAATTTACTAGTTTATATGTGGATTTTATGGCTTATGTATCCTTGATATTTCTGTTGTTATTATGTTGGTTATAAGCATGTTTTATGATAGTGATGATGTATGGCTCTCATCATGCTTTTACTTATAAATTAATGAACAATGTATCTATGGCCTAGTAGATGAAATATCAGCTAATTTATTGAGGCATCAATGCTTCTTAGTGATTCTCAGATAAGTATGAGATACCTATGTTCAAATCTCTTGTTTGAATTCATAGATTACATACTTGTGACATGTTTGACGAAATCCCTATTATGGTTAGTAGGGGTCCATTCTAGTCCTTTTTGTTTTTTTTGCAAATGTATCTTTGTTCTGCTATGAAATTTCATTCTTGAAGGTGTCATTGAGTTTTGGGAAGTGACCTAGGCTCTGGGCTCTGGGCCTGAAAAAGTGGCACAAATCTCGAAGACGCAGGCACAACACTAGAGAAAAGAGTCCATGGAAGCTCCCTTTCAATTGCTTTGGGAGCATCCAGAGCCTCTCAGACACAGCCTTTTCCATATCAAGGGAGCGTCTAGGGGTTTGATGCACCAAAACTTTAGTTGGTCTCAGGGGTTGGTTACCTGAGTGGTTGGGATGGCTCCTTGGAGTTTTGTTTCTTATGCGGAAGGCTTGTGTGATGTGTTCCACCGATTACACTTCCTTAACTAACACATAGGGAGTAAAATCATACCTTCGTAACTTCTCGTCACATGTTTACCCTAGTTGGCCGATTACTTGGATAGATGTGGGAGGAGGGTGTTACAGACAGTTTCCACATAATTAACATGTGCTGGAGGAGATACAATTTGCATATTTGGAACATTCATGGAAGTCAGATGATTGGCAGTAAAATCAGGACCAACAAATGAAAGTTGATCAATAGTCACAATTTTTCTATCATGTGGGAAACACATCATTTGCAAGAGTGTGGAGATGATAGCGTTCATAGCATAAACATAGTCATGCCCAAGGAGTAAATTGAAATCCAAAGGGCCCATGACTACCATAACATCAATACATATAGTTTTTCCTTCCAAGGTAACAGGCAACTGAGGAAGGATCCATAAAGGTTGATTGGTTCTTATGTTAAAATCTAGCAGATTCAGAGCAACGAACACAAGTTGATGGGAACCCAAACCTTGCCAAGCGGTTGAGGATAGAATGATAACAGAAGCACCCTCATTTACAATAGTGTGATATATATTCTTATCAGAAGACCTCACCTTTATTTGGAAGGGAATGTAAGAAGGGAGACAAGGTTCTATCAATTGATTCCAATCAAAATGGCCCCATTACTTGGAGGGGGTTCTGTGACAACAAGAGAAATGCATCCTTGTATGGTGGAATCAAAAGAAAAAATAATAACCTAAGAGGTACAATATCCACTCTCTATGGGAAAAGTGCGATTGACAGTAGGTGAAATTAGGTTAACCATAGTCTCAACCAATGGTTGGTTGGGAATAGACTCATGGGATTCACATTCAAAGAGATTGGTATTGACTGAATATATATTCGAGTCAATTACTTCATCAACTAGTGGAGGATTCACGGAAAGTTTATGGTAACTATCTAGAAGCTATTTTGGAGAAGTAGTAAGGGTTTCCAATAGTTCATAGGCTTCATCCAAACAAGGGAAAAGTTGAATTGGATGATTCCCTTTACTTAAATTACATGGAAACTTAACTTAACCTTTCTTTACATGGACCTTATCAACACTAGTCAATGACTGGTCACTAGCAAGATCTCCATAGGCTAACTACAAAGGTTGATACGATCCTACAAACCACACTTTTAATACCTAAGGGATACCAAGAAAATATCTAAGGAGGTGGTCACCCTTACAAAGCATGCAATGTAATTTTACTTTACGGAGCTTTAAAGGACTAGCTATCATCAACAACAATGGTTGCTTGTTTGCCCCCTTGCTTATTTGGCTTCTTTGTCTTCTTCATTTTCTTCTTCTTCTTATCCTCCTAGTTACTAGCACCAATACCTTGACCAGGCAAGGAAAAAGAAAGGGAGGAAGAGAGATTGAGTGAAGAAGGAAAAGGGTCAACTTGAGGATCAACTTAAGGTTGATGTTGTTTAGGTGAAGGACTCAGTTGTGAAGTAGTTTGGATGTTTGCAACCAAGGAGGTTGAAAACAACCAAACTAGTAAACCTATGGTAAACATGGAAAGTGACAACGTAGCCATATAAGGAGAACCAATATTTCCAAAAGAGGGAAATGGACCAGGATTCCCAACAGAGAGGTTTTTCTAGCTTGTAGACTCTGGAAGTATTTCCATTAGATTCAACCTAATGTCTACTAAGGAGTATAAAGTGAGTAAATTAATTGATTTTAGAAATTAAAAAAAGAAATAAAAATAAAGAGGGGTAACTAGGCATATAAGGATTACCAAGCCATTGTGAACTGCAATATATTGTTTCCAGTACATGCAGGAAATCTCATCGAATGTTGTGTTCGGTGTATCATAGTTAAAAAGGTATCTGACTCAGCTACCTATGGCAGGTTTGTAACCTAGTGGGACTTCCAAAATATACTCGGAGGTACGTGAAAGCGCATTCTATAGTAGTGTTGTCTAATGTGTAATCGTGTGATGGGGGCATCCTGATATACATGGATATACGTGGAGCATTGTCCTATATACATGAAGGTACATGGAAGAATGTTCTGATATAATCCAATGTACGTGGAAAACCAACCAACCATCTAAAACACTCCAATGACAGATCCTACATTTAATGACCCCGGAACACATCTTCTAGCCTAGACCACTAAATGTGTGTTGTTAATGTCCAAATGATCCTTAGGTTAATTGATAAATTTTAAATTTGATCTTGATTTATGTTTCAGTTTCAAGGCTGACAAAACAAATTCACCTAAAATCGTACAATGCAACTAACATTATTAAAAGAACTCTCTTATGTTCAATGAAGATCTATCTAAGGGAAGGAAGGAGTTTCAAGCAATGATGCAACAAACAAAAACATCCTAATTAAGATCTCCAAATGCACTATTCCAATTCAATTCAAAGCCCTAATGCAATGAGAAATGAAATATTTTATTTTCTTTCCCTTTTTAATTTTCAAATGAAATGAAAAATGAAATGCAGCTAGAATATTGAATCAAAAGGATTCACACATACTAAAACTATAATATGAAAATCTTTTATCAAATCAACAATCAAGTGAATTTATCAAAAACCCTAATTGGAAAGAAGAAACAAAAATAAACAAACACTCATCAAAAGGAAATCACACTCAAATTTAAACAAATTCCTAGCTTTACAAAGACATTGACCAGTTTAGTGACTCAGAAAAAATCATTGCAATCAAAACAAAACTCAAAGCAAGGCATAAAAATGCAAATTTTTGCATCTTACAAGAATCAACATAGGTAGTATATGGGCTAAGTACAATGGGTCTCACTTAATGAACTAGGAAATTGCAATGAGTCACACTCAATACATAGAAAAGTTCCAATGATTCAAATAAAAGTTTGATTCATCGCAATTACTTCCCATGAAAAGGGAAATGGAATGCATTGTCTCAAAAGAGAAAGTGCGATGGGGCTAATTTTGCTTAAAAAACACAAATAAAATGCTACTAAGCTCATAATTATACTTTCCTAACACTAATAACTATCTAAACAAGTCAAATTTAGTTGTTTTTAAAGCTCCTAAAATACTAGGCAAAGGAAACCACTAAAGGAAAATCTTAATCCCCAATGGAGTCACCAAGTTGTCTCACAGACAATTTCCAGTTACGGATAGAAGAATACTCCTTAGATCTAGTCGCTTGATAGATAAACAACAAATATAAATGGACTTGTGTTTTCCTTAGAAAATTTTAAAATATGGAATAAAGACTTACCTGGAGTCCAACTCAAGCTCTCCTCTTCTCCTTGCTTGTAAGCTTTAGCTCCAACTCCAAATGCTAAAAGTGGAACCTCCAAAATAACTAAAACAAGCAAGAGAAATAACATATATAACATCTACTAACATAACTAAATAATTATTCAAGAAGGCAGTGTTCTACATATGCATCAATGAGACATAAGTATAGGAAAACAACGCAATTTTTGTATTAATGAATGTAGGAGAAGATACAACCTTTGCAGATATTGACTTTGTAGATGTCTCCCAACTATTTTGTCCTTCCTTTGCCACAGAGCAAGCCTTAAATCAAAATTCAAGTGCATGGATGGATAATTAATCCTTAGGCACAGAGGAGCAACATGGGGGCATAACTAAGAGTCTCCAAAAGCCAACCCAAACTCTATGGGAGGCAGTAAATTTGTAGGTTAAAAGAGGTGGCTTGAGATTTACCATTCTAGGACTTAGATCCACTTTACAAGGAGGATAATCTAGAGATAATATATAAGACCTCTAGTATAGGAGTTATAGATCTGGATCTAACAATAAATAGTTAAAACCACTCAGGAAGCTTCTCGAAAGAGAAGATTCGAAATTATTTTTTTATTTTTATCAAAATTCAAGAGACATCGCACCTGCAGTGGAAGAAACATGTGATGGTTAGTGCATTTTCTCTATGTACAACTTGTAATAATTCAATTTGCAAGAATACTAAGTGTGGTGGGGCAAAAAATTAGGGTTTTGAGTCATTTAACCCAAAATTATTGGAACTTTTGGAGAGAGAATGCTCTTGGATTTGCAAGGGATGAATGCAAAGTGTTAATGGATGTTTATTGATCTGATTTCAAGGCCATTTTATTGGATGTGACAAAATGACCTGTAACACCCTCAAAGGGTTTAATTTTCAAGCCGTTGATCTATCTTGTGTTTTGTTTTGTTTTGTGATCTGGTTACATAACATATTGCTAGTTTTATAAGTTCTTCTACTACAAATTTGTTTTTGGTTAGGAACATAAGGTCATTTCAATTAATTAGTTAATTTGAGACTATTACTGGATCTAGTGTGTGTGTGTGTGCATTGAGTCTACTTCCCACAAAATATAACACATTTGAGGCACTAGTACTACTTGGGTTGGTTGAGGTATTGAGTGCGAATTCTCCCTTGGCATTTCATGAGGAAGTTGGACCTAAAGAGAAAAGGTTCAAGATGAGGTGATAGTGCCCTTTCCTTGTGTGACCATTCTAAAAGGTTACACATAACTTTGTAACCCTACTAATCAGATTATTAGCAAGACTTGTTGACACAAATTTCTACACTATTTGTAGATAAGCATATTTTTCAAATTTGCATTATAAATAAAAGAAACATCTAAGAAAATTATTTCCTTGATGTCACTAACAAATCTCCTTCTCCATCCGAATTGGTGCATGCCAACCTTAGGGGGTGTCCCTAGTCTTAACATATATTTTTTTCACCTAAAAATATGTAAAATAACATATAAAAACATTACTGTAATTGCTATTTTACCAACAAGTTAGTGGCCAAAAAATTCTATAAAATAACATGTTCTAACCAGTGGAATAATCTATGGCATCAACCTTTTATATGGAAGACAAAATAGATAGTAAGCACATTTAAATGACATATTTGACCAATGAAAATGGTCCCAAAACCTTAAACCATAAACCTAAGAGGGTGGGAGAGGGGGATATTGAGTAAATTATTATTCACCCTAATGACAGTGAGGGTTAGGGAGAAATATTGGGTAAATTATAATTAAGGTGAGAGGGGGGGATATTACGTAGATTATTGTTCACCCTAACTTGGATGGGGTTGGGGGGGAATATTCGGTAAATGATAAACCCTAACGAGGGCGACGATAAGGGGAAAATTGCATGAATTACTATTATAATTTACTAAATATTTTCCCCACCTTCTCCAAAATTTATCCATTATATTATTGCATTCTCATTATTAATAATTTACTCAATATTCCCCCCACCCTGATTATAAATATAACCTACCCACCCTACCATCATTATAATTAAACCAAGGAGGGTGGGGTGGGTTAATTATAATTATAAGAATGATGGGGGGAATATTGAGAAAATTATCATACCCTCATTGTAATTATAAATACCCACCCCACCCTCATTGGCATAATTATAATGATGGTGCGGGTGGATAAATTATATTTATAATGAGTGTGGGGGAAATCTTGGGTAAATTATTAACAATGAGGATGCAGAAAAATTTTGGGTAAATTTTAGAGGGGATAGGGGGAAATATTAAATAAATTATATATAATAATTCACCCAGTATTTCCCTCCAACCCCACACTCCAATATTTCCCACCACTCCCACCCTCATTAAGGTTTATAATTTATAAATTTACCCCACCCCCATTCTCATTAGGGTGAAAAATAATTTACCTAATAGTTCTCCCCAATTCCTACCCTCATTAGGAAGAATAATAATTTACCCAATATCCCCCCTCCCACATTATAATTCACCCAATATTTCCCTCCACCCCCACCCTCACCCTCACCCTCATTAAGGTGGGGATTGGGGGAATATTGTGTAAATTATAATTAGGGTGGGGGAGTGCTTCCTTGAAATATGAATAATTCTTGGACATATATTTTAGCTCATCAAACCCCACAACAATAATTTGAAATTCTTCTAGAATTAAATTTATCTACTCAATGCATCAACTACTTATTTGATGAACCACTTGTGTGTTTAATAAAAAAAAGTGGAAATTTGCAGAAATTATACCATAGTAGAGTATTTTATAAAACTCCAGAATGGATTTTTCCCTCAACCAAATATATTCCTTCTGCTCCCACCTCCCCTTCTTCTTCAGTAAAAAGAAAAATCTTTCAGGATAGTTATAGTACCTAGGTGCATCATGGTTTCAGAGACCCAATGATCTGCTTTCTCTGCACTAGAGAGATTCTCGCACTATCTATCCACCTTGAGTTAGTCATTGACCTTGCTTTGATCCGCTATCAGAGGTCACCGACCCACATACGAACAAATGTTAAGGGTTAATATACATCATGGCCACAAAAACCCTTTTATCTAAGTAACTAAGTAATCTACAACTCAATATTTCCCCCACCCCTCCAAAATTTACCTAATATATTCCCCACCCTCATTATTAATAATGTATCCAATGTTTCCCCCAACCCTCATTATAATTATAATTTACCTACCCTTAGGTGGGAGTGGGGGGAATATTAGGTAAATTAGAAGGGGTGGGGGGAAATATTTGGTGAATTATTATTTAGTTTACCCAATCTTGGTGGGGGAGGGAGAAAATATTGGGTAAATTATTATTCAATTTATTCAATATTCCTTTTCATCCCCACCCACATTATCCTTAGTTTACCCACACCCCCACCCTCATTTGGCTAATGAGGGTGGAGGAAAATATTAGGTAAATTAAAATGAGAGTGGCAGTGGGGGTGGGAGTAGGGGGGAATATTGGATAATTTATAGGGCAATTAGGGTTTGGAGTGGTGGGGGAATGTTGTGTAATTTATAAGGTAATGAGGATTGGGGGTGGAAAGAGGAATATTGGGTCGCCCACCCTCATTATTATGTTACACAATATCCCCCCAATCCCATCCTCATTATCCTACTAATTTATTTGACAACCCCCCCCCCCCCCCTCGCTCCAATAGGTAACGAGGGTAAGGGTGGGATTATTTTTGTAATTCATGCAATATCTCTTGCTCCCACCCTCATAGTGGGGGTGGGGAGAAATATTGGGAAAATTATAATGGGGTGGGGTGATGGGAACATTGGGAAAATCATAATAATATTTTACTCAATATTTCCCACAACTCCCTCTTATAATTTACCCAATATTTCTCCCCACTCCCACCCTAGGGGTGGAAAAACAACTTAATAATATACCCAATTTTTTCACCCACCCATGTAATCATTTACACATGGTGGGGTGTGGATAAATGTTGGATAAAAATGAAGGTCAAGATGGGGAAAATATTGGATAAAGATGAGGGTGGGGGCGAAATATTGGATCACCCACACCCTCATTATTAGTTTACCCAATATTCACCCCCACCCCACCATCATTAACCTAATAATTTACCTAATAGTCACCCCAACCCCCACAAGTAATGAGAGTAAGAGTTGGGAGAATATTTGGTAAATATGAGGGTGAGAATGGGGGGGAATATTTGGTAAATATGAGGGTGGGAGTGGGAAAATATTTTGTAAATTATTTTTATAATCTACGCAATATTTAATTACCCTCATTATTATAATAATAATTTACCCAATATTTTTGCCCAAGTCCTCATATGGTGAGGGTGTGGATAAATATTTAGTAAATCCCAATACTATAATTTACCCAATGTTTTCTCCCTCCTAAGAATGAAATTGAAGAAGAAATGATGTGTAAATAATAATCACCCTCCTCCACAACCACACTATATTTCTCCCTACCCACACCCTCATTATTATTGGGGTGGGGGGAATTTTGGATAAATAATGATAATTTACCCAATTAACCCTCCACTAAAAAAAAGGACATTGGTGAGGGGCGAAAAATGCCACCATAACCTCATTGGTGACAATCAAAAGAGCATTCATCACTAAAAACTGAATGTCACCAAAGGTTCCAAAAGTATAGGTGTTGTAGTGACATACAAAGTCTGTCACCAATAATGATTTATAATGACGGATAGCGACCATCACCATTTCATATGAGCAATGGTAACAGACCATATCCTCCATCACCAAAAATTGAACGTCATCAAAGGTGGCGTCACCAAAAGTATAGGTGTTGTAGTGACATACAAAGTCTGTCACCAATAATGATTTATAATGACGGATAGCGACCGTCACCATTTCATATGAGCAATGGTAACAGACCATATCCTCCATCACCAAAAATTGAACGTCATCAAAGGTGGCGTCACCAAAAGTATAGATGTTGTAGTGACATTCAAATTTTGTCACTAATAATGATTTATAATGATAGATAACAACCGTCACCATTGCATATGATAAATGGTGACAGACCATAGCCTCGGTCACCAAAAACTAAACACAACCAAAGGTGGTGTCGCCAAAAGTATAGGTGTTATGGTGACATTCAAGGTCCATCACAAATATTGATTATAATGAAAAATAGTGATTGTCACCATTTTATTTGAACAATAACAATTTATTGTGATGGATCTTTAATCGCTGTCACTGTTGGTGCATATATATGGTGACGTTCGTTGACTGTCACCAAAAGCCGCATTGCCAGAAGTATACGTGTTGTGGTTACATTCAAGGTCCGTCATGAATAATAAATATAATGACGGACAACAACCGTCACCAATTCATATCAACAACAATGATTTATGGTTATGAACCTTTGAGGGTCGTCACTATTGATGCGTATATATGGTGGCATTCATTGACCATCACCATTTCATATTTTTGTTTAGGGTCGAAAAATGTCACCAAAGCTCCTTGGTGATGGTCAAAAGAGCCTCCTTCACCAAAAATTGATCGTCTCCATTCCATATGGATGTCAGGGCATGATGGAATCGAACCACCAACCTCTTGCTTATAAAGCAAGTGCTCTTCCATTGAGCTAGCACCCTTTAAAGAATTATGCTTTTAAAAATTAGACCTTGAAACTTCACAAATTGTAAACTCTACAACTTTTAATAAATTAAAGTCTCAGCAATATTTTACTAAACAGGCAAAGCAACATTGAAGCTACAGGTCCCTACCTAATGGTTATTGAAGTTATGAAAAGTGGGTGGAGGGAAAAATATTTATGTATAAGAGAATCAATATGCTCAGTTGAAAGCTCAATTAGAAGTGAAACTCTGAAGACATTTATAACCTATAAATGACCTATAACTAGAAAATGCACAAAATATTGCAAAGGAAATGTCATAAATGGATAGCATATGGAAGAAGAGGAGGCAGGGACTTGGAACCCTTGTACATCTTGGCATGCCTTAGCATTTGGCACATCTTAGCTTGTAGTGACATGTCCAAATAACTATTTTAATTTGACATTCATAATGAAAAATTCAGAGTATCTTAAAGCGCACTCAGGCTCACCAAACCTCTCTGGTAGTGAAACAACAACATGTTTGACCTACAAAATCAAGAGCATATAAATTCTATTAATGTATAAAATGGAACCCCAAAAAATCCTTGTTCATTGTATTGGAGGTTATTCTTTAATGCAATTCATACATTGTACAAGTAGAAAGATAGCACAATACAGAATCAATGAAGCAAAAGGATGAAGCCTAACTAACAAGTGCATTATGATCTTATGGCATGAGGAGGTTGCGTGGAAAATTCACACAACTAAAAGCTCGGAACAAAGAAAGACATGAGCTGATTTGGATCTATAATCTCTAAATAAAATTCCAACTAAACTGGATATGTTCACGACTTCCCATATAAGTTTAGTATCCATCTTCATGCAACATCAATTTCAGTAACAACAGGCATGACCTCTAGTAAGTGTGCTTAAGTTTATGTAGGTTGGGTTGTGATCTAGCAGAAGCTTGATGTGAGTCTACCCCAACTAAACTAGATTCAATTCTCTGTGTATGCATGGTTGGGCATCCTCAAAGTGACACATGCCAAGAATTTTGCACCCACTCAGGCCAAAATTTGCATAGTTCTTTCAAAAAAACAAAAGAGGAGGGGATGCTTCAGTATGTATTCAGGTTGGGAGGGAAGGAGTGCCTCGGAAAGAAGTTGTTGCAAAGAAAACAAAAATAAACAATACCAAAGCATGATATAAACATGGTACAAAATCTGAAGCCAATCACTTGGCCATATGGATGGTCTCAGTTTTTAGACCATGTATATCGTGGTTGATATGCACCCATAGAAATCTCAGTATCTTTTGAACCATCCATTGAACATTGGTTAATATTTGATGACCCTGGAATGATGTACTCATCATCTACAATCATACCCTTTGAGTGGACATAAATCATGAAACGATGATTTTTCAGAGCCTGAGCCTGTCACATAAAGAATGTCAATAAAATTTGAAGGCCCTGACATCAAAAAGGACAATATGGTATCAGTTTCAGTAACAATAAAGATTCGTCAATTTTGAACTGAAATTTTTTAAGCCAGTCTGGCACTTGAAAGCGACTAAACTAAATGCTTGGATGGAACATACTCCAATTTGACCTTTTGTTCAAGCACTTGTTCCTGGAGAAAATGATATTTGATAAGTATGTGCTTGGTCCTTAAATGCATGACTGGATTCTTTGAAATACTGATTGCACTTGTATTATCACATAAACTGGAGATAGGTGGAGTACAAGTGATTTGAAAGTCTTGCAAAGTTTGCATCATCCAAAGGAGTTGTGTGCAGCAAGATGCAACAACCACATATTCTAATTCAACTATAGATAATGCAATTGACTTTGTTTCTTGTTGAACCAAGATATTAATCTAGAACCCATAAAGAATGCACCACCACTAGTGATTTTTCTGTCATCCACGCTTCCTGCCCAATCTGCATTTGTATATGCATGAAGTGTGAGATATGTATCTCTAGGATACCATAAGCCATATTTTTGTGTTCCTTGAAGATATTTTAAAATCCTTTTAACCACTTGAAGGTGTGTTTTTTTTGGATTTGCCTGGGATCTTCCAACTATTCCCACTACATGCATGATGTCTGGTCGAGTACCTATCAGATAGAGGAGACTACCAATCATGGATCTATAGGTTGGTTGATGTACTACTACTGAATCATCATTTGCACTAAGGCTGCATCTGGTTACCAAAGGGGTACATACTGGTTTTAAATCTTCCATGCCATATTTCTTCAAGATCTGCTTAAGGTACTTGGTTTGTGATAGAAAGATACTGTCTTTGTTTTGTTGGACTTGTAGACCAAGAAAATATGCGAGCTCACCAAGGAGAGACATTTCAAATTCTTTCTGCATCACGAAGGCAAAGTTTTGACTCATGGCTTCTTCATTGCTACCAAAGATAATATCATCAACATACACAACAAGTATTAGCAATTTATCATTATCAATTTTTATATATACATTGCTATCTACTGATCCTTTTGAAAAACATTGTTGATGGAGGTATTTTTCGAGATGATAATACCACGCCCTTGGAGCCTATTTAAGACCATAGAGAGCCTTTCTGAGTCTGCATACAAGTCTTGGATCATTTCCAATGATGAATCCCTCTGGTTGCTCAATATACACTTCTTCTTCTAAGTATCCATTTAGAAAGGCAGATTTCACATCCATTTGATATACTTTGAACTTCTAAAAGCTAAAAAGAGCAAGGAACATTCTTATGGCTTCAAGTCTAGCAACCGGTGCAAAAGTTTCTTCAAAGTCTATACCTTCTTATTGAGCATACCCTTTACAAACAAGTCTAGCCTTGTTTCTAATAACATCTCCATTTTCATTCAGCTTGTTTTTGAATATTCATTTGGTCCCTATGACATTCTTATCATTAGGTCTAGGAACCAATTCCCAGGTGTTATTCTTTTCAATATGTTCAAGTTATTCATTCATGGCCTTGACCCAGCATTCATCTTTGCATGCTTTACTTACATTTCGTGGTTCGACAAAGGAGAGCAATGCTAGATAGCTTCAAGATTCTATTATAGTACTTCTTTTTTTAACACTTGCCTCTTTTTGCCCCAAAATTTGAGTCTCTGGATGATTCTTCTGTACGTACCTGGATGGAGTCTTTTCTTCTGCCCTTATCTGTTCTTCTGGTGCCTCATAGGTTTCTTCTTCATTATTAGTCTAATTTGCAGTTGAAGGATAGTCCTCTTCATCTTCAAAATCTTCGAATTTTATCTACTTTGGATTGTTGCATGCTTCATCAACCACCACATCAATACTTTCAACAAATTTTCCAAGTCTTTTTTTGTAACACTTATATCCTTTACTTCGAGAAGAGTAACCAAGGAGAATGCCTTCATCTACTCTAGGTTCAAACTTGCCAAGATTTTCATCAATCCTTTTGATGTAACATTTACTTCCAAAAATTTTGAATTATTTTACCATAGAAGTATTACCATACCAAAGTTCATGAGGATTTTGAGTGATGTTTACTCGGACATTTGTTTTGTTGAGAATAGTAACGGTAGCAAATGCAGCTTCACCCTAGAAGGTTGCAGGAGTTCCAGACTCATCAAGCATAGCACGAGCCATTTGTTGAACCGTTCTATTCATCCTTTCCACTACTCCATTTTGCTAAGGAGTCCTTGCAGTAGAGAATTCCCTTCTTATTCCATGTTCTTCACAAAAGTTGAAAAATTCATCCGAGGTAAATTCCCCTCCTCGATCAGACCTGAGTCATTTGATTCTGTGATCTGATTCATTTTCAACCAAGGCTTTGAAAGCTTTGAAACTTTCGAAAGCTTTGTCTTTATGCTTCAAAAGTCCTATCCAACACATGGAAAAGTCGTCAATGAACAATACAAAGTATTCTTCTCGTCGAGGTGACTTTTTCCTTGATGGACCACATAAATCAGTATGGACAAGTTCAAATGGCTTACTAGCTAATCCTTCCTTCTCAGGGAAATTAGTTCTGGTTTGCTTACCAAACTGACATGATTTGCATATTGTATTGTCTGGAATTCTAATGTCACGGAGATCACAAACCGCTTGATATTTGCATGCTTTCCTTATCTGAGGGAAGTTTTGATGTCCCAATCTTCTGTGCCATAGCCAGTGTTCATCATTCTTGCTTAGATATCATTGTTGTTGTCCTCCCTTGAGTATGTATAAGTTATTTGGAGTTATTATGCCTTTAATCACTGTTTCTCCTGTATCAAGCTCACGAACAGTACATCCATTTGATCGAAATATTACCTTATTACCTTGATCACACATTTGGATAACACTCAATAGATTATGCTTTAAGCCATCAACATACATAACATTTCCATCTTTGACTCTTTCCTTCAAAAGAACATAACCTTTACCTTTTATGAGTGCAGGGGTGTCATTTCCAAATGAGACCTCCCTTTCCTTTTCTAAGGCACTATATGACTAAAGTTTTTCTTTATCACCTGTCATATGTTTCGAGCATCCATTGTCGATGTACCACTGATTTTCCTGTCTTTCCTTATATAAGGCTATACCACATATTTTTGGTTGCGGTTCTTTCTTTCTCCATGTTTTGGGACCCAATGAAGCTTGCTCCTTCTAAGATGTTTGTTGAAACTTACTCCTACATGCAGAATCTTCATGACCGAAGTTGTTACAAATAAAGCTTTTTATTTCATTTTCAAGAGAAAAAAATATATTTTAGGTCCTTTTCATGATCCCAGTCACTCTCTATTGATTTCGTGCTTCTCTAGTCATGATGGTCTTGTAGGCAACACATTGAGTAGCTTTGTGTCCAAAGTTATGACAAGAAAAACATTGGCCATTAAAGAAATTCATGTGATTATCAAATCTACTGACCAGGTGATTGTGGTTTCCATTTATATTCATTGTTGAGGAAAATTGAGAATGATTTACCTGCGGTTGGTTGTAGCTTCTGTTCAACCTTGAAGTAGATTGACCACAATTTACTTGGTGATCTACTTTATGCCTCTGCTGACGATTGTCAACCTATTCACTTCTTCTTGTTACATCAAGATAACTTTTGGAGGTGGATGGCTTCTGTGCTTAAGATGTTTCTTCAATATATCCAAGACCTGTCTTGATTAGAGGAGAACGCTACACTTTGATAATCTCATATAAAGCTTCAGATCCTTTAGCAAATCTAAGATTAAGAGCTTTTGTTTTCTTAATATCTTTTCTAAGTCCCACAATTTCACATTCTAACTTTTCATTGTGTTTTTCCCTTTCAGCAAGTTGGAATGTCAGAGTATCAATGATCATACTCTTTTCTTCTAAACATATTTTAAGTTTAGAAATTTTTTCATAGAGATCATCTTCATCTATAGCATCCAAGAAAACATCATCTTCAAAAGCCATCAAAAGTCTATAATCATTACCATGTTCATGTTCATCACTATTTGAAAGTCCATCGATGTCTTCATGTGTATAATAACTCTTCTTACTTACGTTCTGTTTTTTGTTCCATTTAACTAGTTCTTTACCTTTATCAAGCTTATCTTTATGAGGACATTTGGCTGCATAATGACCAACTCTTCCACAAGCAATGCATTTGAAAGGTAGCTTACCTTTGAATCTTCCAGATCCCCATTGAAGGTTCTTGACAAAGTTTGATTCTTCCTCTCCTTCTAATGTATGCTCTAACTCATTGTATTCTCCTTTTCATGAAGCTTTGAATGCAGCTTCTTTCCTATCTGATGGAACCCCTTTTCTCATTTGGAAAGCAGTTAGGATTCCGTGCAACTGTGACATGGTAATACTTTGAAGATTCTGCTTTTCTTCTATGGCGGAAAATTTTGATTCAAACTTAGAGGACAAAGATCTTAAAACCTTTTCAACTAAAGTCACTTATTTTATCTCTTCACCCACGTTTTTCATGTGATTAACAATCTCATCTATACATAAGAAATAATTATCCACACTTTCATCATTGTGCATTATGAGAGTTTCATATTGAATTCTGAGAGATTTTAGTTTTGCACATTTTACTTTATCGTCTCCTTCATAGATTAGAATGATCTTGTCCCATATTTCTTTGGCAGTTTTGAGTTGCATAACCTTGATGAATTCTGAATGAGATAGACCCACAATAGAGTATTGATAGCCTTTGCATTTGTTTAATACTGCTTTTTACTAATTGTATCTGTAGGAGTTGCTGATGGGAATGTGTATCCTCCTTCCACGATATCCCAAACTTTTTCACCAAGAGATTGAAGATAGGTTATGGTTCTTACCTTCCAATAAACGAAGTTTCTCCCAACAAAGATTGGTGGCCTGGTGGATGCCTCCCTTTCGTAGTTGCTCATGATGATAGATCTTCCTTCAAGCAATCAAGCTTCTTTTGAAGGACCTACTTTGATTTCAA
>APFE030691991.1:43819-58357 GCA_000404065.3 Pinus taeda | reverse complement strand
AAGGAAATGTGCCCAAAGACCCAAGAAGACATGGATTATATGTCTAAAGTTCCATATGCATCAGCAGTTGGAGGCTTAATGTATGCAATGGTCTGGACAAGGCCTGATATTGCACATGCAGTGGGAGTTGTAAGCAGGTACATGAACAATCCAGGAAAGGAACATTGGATGGCAGTTAAATGGATTCTCAGATATTTGAAAGGTACCACAGATCAAGCATTATGCTTTGGTGGTTCAAACATTTCTCTACAGGGATATGTTGATGCAGATATGGCAGGTGACAGAGGTAACAGGAGGAGCACTACAGGATATGTATTCACTGTTGGTGGAAGCTGTCAGTTGGGTTTCAAAAATCCAAAGTGTTGTTGCACTTTCAACAACAGAAGCAGAGTATGTTGCTGCTACAGAGGCTAGTAAAGGAATGATTTGGTTACAAAGGTTTATGGATGAATTGGTTAAGGAGCATGATATGGGCACGTTATATAGTGATAGCCAAAGTGCCATTCATGTTGCAAAGAACTAAGCATTTCATTCCAGGACTAAACACATACAGCTCAAGTACCATTTCATATGATCAGTGTTGCAAGATGGAGAGTTGAAGCTGGAAAAGATACACACTAGCTAGAATCCTGCAGATATGCTAACAAAAGTTGTAACCAAGGAGAAACTAAGAATATGCTCAGTTTCAATTGGTCTACAAGGATGACAATGAAGATGAGAAACAGCCAGGTCCAAAGAGGAGTCATTGTCCAGTAAATGAAGTAGCAGTGGAGTTGCTACAATCATTCTCCAAGTGGGAGATTGTTGAGTATGGAGCATGATTGTTAGAGGTCTTTGTTTCAGTCGGATGTATACCCCAGGAAGTTTGTACATCCCTCCATGCGGAGGGGGTGTGAGGGGGACTTGTCCCCCCCACGGGGGTCCGGGGGGGCCGATCCCCCTGGTTTGGGGGTCCAGGGGCCAGTGGTCCCCCGGCGGGGGTTTGGGGGCAGCGCCCCCAAAGCTAAAAACATATGTAAAATTGCCTTGTAAAAGTATAGTAATTTCTAGTTAATCTGGGCTGTTCATTAGGCGGATGATCTGACTTATGTTTAGTTTAGGGTTTTGTGCCCTAGAAGGAAACCCCTCTCTTTGTATGAGGGCATTGTATTGAGTCTGTGTAATATATGTGAATTCTCCAAGTGAGAAGCAGAGAGGTGAGACAGTGAGAAAGAACAGAGGATATTATAGCGGATCTATTGTAGGTTGTGTCTCTTCATTTTGCTAGTAATATAAAGGAAGGACTGGCCATTCGAGGTGGATGTAGCCCAAACTGGGCGAACCACGTATATCTGTGTCTCTCTTGTTTTATGTGTTTTCTGTGTTTATATTTCTACAATATTTTATGTGTTCCATTGCTCCGTAATATATAATTTTCTAACATGAGCTACATCCCCCTTTAGCTCTTGTACTAGCTAATGTACTAGTACGTAGGTGCTGACCTACAGAAGACTACAACCTTCTATTTTCTTCCAGGGACCACATTTCATAAATTTTCAGACTAGATCCATCAATAGCATCAATCAAACATCAAATGTATCTGCATCAACCAATATCATTTGCACCAAACAAAATTGAATCAAACAATCACTTCTCTGAATGTTGTAGCCAGAAAACAATAACAGTAACCAGACACCAATCCTAAACCCAGAACACTCCAGCAATAAACAAAAGTAGCTAAAACATATTTTGTGAGACGTACACTACTTCAATATGTGAAACCTGCGTGCATACGCTTATGTATTAAGGCAAACTAACGTATACGCTGTTTTGAATCACTGAACCAGCGTGTATACACACCTTTGCTGTGCCGAACCTGCATACAGATCTATAAGAGATAATTTACCCTTTTCAATTATTCAGACATCAGTTATGCCCAGATTATTAGATTTATAAATCAAGTCATGCGCAAATATAACAGATCAAAATCACACAAAGATACTACAATTCAAGCCTTAAGATCTTGACCCATCAATAGAACTTATCCTTCTTCTAGCGCTCAGGTTCCTCCTAGGTTCAGATCCAGCTATGCACCATAACCCAATGACCAGTATTCTATATCTTGCTCTTCATAAGATATTCAATCCTTGAGTGGGTTCAATACTTCGGACGAGATACCATGGTCCAATTGCCAAGGACCAAATACCATGGACTAAAAATGAGTTTTCCAACACGTACATGCTTTTCTGTGCATGAAAGTGCGTGCATACGCATACGCGACTTTTGATCAGCGATCCCACGTGTATATGTGCCTTAGTTAAGTGGAAACTGTGTATATCTCTTTTTCTTTTATTCTGAGAGCCTGAACTGTGATCTGTCATTTGAGTGAGTTGCCATCAAGGACAAAACCTGTGTCATAGTTCCAAACCTGTGTCATAATGCCAACACCCCTACCATCCAATAGACAAGCCAGCCCAAGCCTACTTTATTACGGTTTGATAGACACCGATCTAGAAAATACGCCACAGCCACCTACGAATGGATTTTCAGTTTGTCCTTTACAAGATACCTTTACAGCCAATGTGTTTCATATGATGCATGCCACAAATGAAAGATGGCTCATCGAGACCATAACCCTATTTATGGATTTGGGTCAATTGAAAGGAAATACCGTTGATTATGTCAGTCATCCATGTAATGTTAGTCTCATTGCCAAAACTAAAATAGCTCAACATCCACATATTTTACTGACTTTTCAAAACTCTGCCTATTTCAGATAGACACTTTTAATTGTTTTCGCCTTGCACCTTGTAAAATCACATGTCTAGGAAGATCAATTTCCTTGTTATGCACATCAATGAAGTTGGAGCACTTTTTTTGAAAGATTTGTCAACAATATTTTCTTTAGCGTCGGCATTTCTCGATTTACATATTGGGTTTATGGTTAACGATTTATAGATAAGAGCATTGATCAACCACTATTTAATTAATTAATTAATTAGTTGATTCTAGATCACTTATTTAAATGTATTTCAATCACACACATAACTACCAAAACTTCAAAAGAGTTTACTCGAAATCTCGAAAGAGCGTAATCCAATTACGCAACCAAATTACAGAGGGATAACTTGAAAACGATCAATTTTGGGAAATATGTATCAATGACACAATTGAAAAACACAAATATTCGCCCATTTCAAATAAACTCATCAATGAGTTGATGAATGACATCATAAAATCATGAGACTCTCAATATATTCACACGCAACACTCAAAAATCAACCTTCATCGTATTCACAGAAATTGAATTTCAACGTTAATGGTAACAAAGCCTATTAAAATCTTCCATTCATAAATCTATAGTATATGCAAATTAAAGCAGAAGAACTTGATTCCTAAGAGAAGTGAGGATCGTGGAGATGAAGACTATCATTTGCAATTTGAAAACTGTGAGAGTTAATTTGATTAGTCAATGTAATTATGAAAGTGAAGGGTGTGACATTACGGAGAGGTACTTGGACCATCTCCAATCTTAGCACACAAATGGTTACTCTCATATACCTTGGCTATAAAATTACCACAATGAACAGATTCTTAATTCTGATGTTTGCAAAGATGCATTGTCTTTTAAAAGTTAAAACCATGAATTGTTATTTATCAATACAGCTCACCGTTTACTGGAAGTTTTCTCAAAGTGAACCACCTTCATATCCTATTATTGAAAGCTATAATTTGTCCCTTTAAATAAAAAACAATTTAATGTTTTTTTAATATAGCTTTATCAAATTATATCTATTATTGAAAGATGGCAGTCTATGTCCTAAACAAAGAACAATGTAATGTTTTTTTTGATATAGCTTTATAAAATGTATGCAAAGCTATTGTGGTGCCACCCTATGAATGCCACATGTTTAACTTTGACATTATTTTGTACCAGTATTATTGGATACAGTAACGCGGAAAATCCACCCATTACATTATCGTTATCTCTCCTAGTGTTCTCTATTGATATAACAGTTGGATTATTACTGCAAATTCTTTAAATTGTCCACCAATTGAACCAGAGCATGTCTGGAAAAGCAGAAAGATACAATTTTAGAGAATGAATAGCAACAAGTGTAGGGTTCGATGCAGAAGATACAGGAGAACGCTCCCAGTGCCCAGCAGGTTATGAAGATGATGGTCGCCATTACTATGGGAGGGGCATTGTTTCTCTTGGCTAGAATTACCATTACAGGGACTGTGGTAACTCTTCTTGTTACAACACCTGTGCTGATTTTCTTTAGCCCAATATTGGTGCCTGTTGGGACTATTCTACTTCGGGACTATTCTACTTCTCACCACCATTGGTTTTCTTTCTACTAGGGGCTTTGGAATTGTTGCCCTCTCTTCACTTTCATGGATTGTGAACTACATGAGGGGAAAACACCCACCTGGTGCTGATAAGGTCAACTATGCACACTAACGCATCGCCAACAAGGCCAAAGATGCCAAGGACCGAGCCGGAGGTTATATCCAAAACAAGGGTGATTAGGCTACCCAAGGGGGGTCCTGATCATATTTCATAACATTTTTTATCATGGAACATGTTAAGTATTATAGTTAGCGATGTTTCTAAGGTTAATATGTCCAGTTGCTGCAAATATAAATTAGATTGTTGGTCCAACAATATGTTCTTAGTATTAGAGCAGCTTTTAGTTTAGGGTCATTTTAGAAGTGTTGTTATAGGTCTGGATAATTTAGTCACTATTTATTCATGTGAAGAAGATCATGGATGGAATGAGTTGTCACTTTTAGTGACAGAATGTCACTCATCAGTCATCATCCATCTACTCTTCACAATGTGATGCAATTTATTTTAATGGTATTCTTCATGTCATCATGAATTGATCTTCATAAGCTTCAGCATCGTAATTATTGAGACGTCATAGGTCTCTTTCTTGTTGCTTTGTATTTTTGTTCATTGCCCTGCTACTGTGAGGGCAGGGATAGAATTAACTGTCTCAAGCATCTTTCTGACATGGCTATGTTTTTGTCCATCACAACTACAGATAGCTTCTTCTGCTTAGATAATTGTTGAGATTGGTTTATTGGCCATCTGCAATAATCTCATACCCTACAATGTTTCATTTTTCCACAAGCTATTATCAAGAGCACTTTTTGTTATAAGTAAATAAATGTAGAGCATGATCAAATATCTTAAATATAGTATGCTTTTTTCCTTCAAAAAAATATTTTCATCTTTCTTGGTAAGGAATCTTAAAAGAATGTTTTCATCTTTCCTCATGAGAATCTTAATAGCATGATCAAATATGTTAAATACAATATACTTTTTCCCTGAGAATGATCTAATAGGAAGATTCATTATTCTACTGATCTTCCTATTATTATAGAGTTAACCAGAGATAATAAGTGGTTTTTCTCCTATCAAAGCGGTTGAACTCAAGGGCTTGGAGAAGGGCTAGAGAGGACTTTAAACAGTGTTGTTTTCACGCCCCTACACTGGAAATACTCTTCCAACCGCACTATAGGAGGTGCGGCACCACCAACCACTTTATTTTCACCAATACTTGCGATCGTGGACTATGCCTAACTTTCTATACTTTGTTTATTTTTCAACAGCTAAGCATATCTTTCGTTATACCATTTATCACATTAACTTCATTACCATGAATTTGCATTAACATGAAATACACAACAGTATAACTGGGAGGGGCAACTCCCTATAATGAGTCTGCCCGTAATAATAATATAGATAAGTTATAATCCTGAGGAAACCCCAGATTTACACTTAGAATATTTTTACAATCACCGGCACAACGCGTTCATCCAGCTCGTCGACATGCCCACACTGTCACCTAAAAGAGTCTTCCCAACTCTTTGTGTGCCTTTGCGCGTTCACCTGAACGCATTTCATTCAACTCGTCTAACTCGTCGGGCACTCCCACCGAACACCCAACTCGCCTACCGGTGGGTGCTCTTCACCGAATGCCTAACTTGCCAAGTCTCCACCGGCGAGTCGCTCATCGTGCATGCCTATTCAAGACTTCGCCTGAACCATCATTCACCAACTCATGTCATTCACCCGAATGCCCTACCGCACCCTCAAATGACCTTGCCTGAATTCCCACGAATGACTCTGCACGAATGCCCTCAAACGACCCTACCCGAATGCCCTCAAACAACTCTACACGAACGCCCTCGAATGACCCTACCCGAACACCCTCGAATGACTTTGCATGAACGCCCTTGAAAGACCTTGAACGACCCTGCCCAAATGCCTTCGAACAAAGCCCTCGAACGACTTTCCTGCACGATGCCCTCGAACGACTTTCTGAACAAATGCCCTCGAATGACCTCCTGCACAAATGCCTTCAAATGACCTATTTCGGCTCGAGTGCTTTGGCCCTACACTCCTCTACCTGCACCTTCGCCCGGATTTCAGACCATCTCGCACTTCTTCCCTTTGTCCTTCCTTGAACGCTCTGAACTTGTGCGTTTCTCCTTGATGCCTTAAATGACCTCCAATGCCATCTTATTTATATGTTTCATCGCCATGGTTGCCTCACGTCAGCTCGCCCAGCCGACCTCCGTTCAGCCCACCATTTGGCAATTTTAACACATCGGCCCATATGTTGGGCACCCCCACCCGGGACTGCCTAACCTTATAAACCTACGCTCCTCCTCCACACTTAGCCAATTTCGCATATGTCCTCGTGCATTCAGCTCTGTGGCTCATGGGCGTTACATTCTTCCCCACTTGAAGTCATTGTCGCCCTCAACAATCTCCCATCCCAGCAACCATCTGTCACCAAGATATCCAACCCACCGGTATGTCATACATCAGAAAGTCTCCTCAATCCATGATCATCAACCACATTCGTCGCAATTTCCACATGCTGCTCCACTATGGAAGGCTAGTCCCTCTTGCTCAAGCTACATGCTTACTGCAACATATCATGTCGACCTCATAATGTATCATCATCATGTGAACTGTTGTCATGATACTCCAACACAATGCTAACACATCTCTGTAAACTGACGTCCCCCATGACTCGAACTAGTCAGGTAGCTAATCCAACTGTCCCGCTCAAACCATGAGAATACACATTCTCATGCCATCATCAGTCATTTCTCAGACTCTTGTCACAACATAAACTCGATCAAGAATTCATCTCCATCTAGATATAGCCATGCCCAGGTCCATGAAGTAGTCTTCATCTCATCTGCAACATGTTTTCCATGATGTTAATGCCAATGTGTTGCCACGTAGTCGCATTCATTCCTGCATCATCCACCTATCATCATAAAGAAGCCTCCTCCAAGGCCCCTTATCTAGGTGGTGCAGCCCCTTCCAACTAAGGTTCCTGCACGAACCCATCTCCAAGGTTGTCTAGCAAGAAAGGAGGGCCATGAAGTTTCTTCCCTGACTCTCATCCACCCATGTATCAGATTGGTACTGCGTCCTCAAGTATATGTGCATAGCCTCAACCTCCTCACATGTACACCCAAGCTTCTCAAGCTTGTCTTTCATCAACTAAAAGTCATATATGCCCATGGCATACCTGCAAAATTCCGTTATGCCAGCCAGATATCTACCTGCATAATTGACGCAGAATTAGGCCTGCAAATACTCCAGAATCTTTAACTCTGTGTTCTTAACCATACATTTCAATTTCTACCCAATATTTCAAAAACCAATCTGACAATTTCATACAGTGAAGCTTATTTCAAATTCTTTTTCAAATTCAACCTCTATGCCACTTCCATGCGGAAGCATAACTCATAATCAAAATAACTCTCAATTTAAATAACTTCAATCCTAAACTTTGAATGCGTCCACAAATAAACCCAATAATCTTATATTTATATGTGACTGGATTAAAAGAGTGCGTTCATGTCATATATTTCAACGTAATTGATTTCCTTTTTTTATTCAATTCATTATTTCCATATCGACTCACACAAGTTGACACACCAGGTTTATTAACAAACATGTCTCACAGTAGTACTGCACTCTTACTATGCTCTCATGACATCTTCACACAAAATCTGTTCCTTTTCCGGCGTATTAACCATTATGTTTTGGTCTGGCTCTGCGCATAATAATTAGGTTGTGTATTTCTTTCAAACTTGACTCCCCACTAAAATTTCGTTCAACCGTCTCCTTTTCCCAGCGCTGCAATTTAACAACACTTTTGCCAAATTCAAAGCATTCAGTTCTGACATTTCACAAAATGACTTTTGAACCTTCATTAAGGGGCATCTATCACTAATCGATTCACTGTTCCATTGAAAAGACAGAGTAAAAACGAATTCTGCTCCTCTTATGAAAGAGCTTTCATCACATACCTTGATTAGAACCTGCATCCAACAATTCTTGACAAGCCAACTCCTTGCGTGTTACTGAGAATCTGCAGGCTCGATTTAGGAACCAGTTCTTCAACACGGTGTATACATTACTATCTGCGATTTACAAATGCCTTGAACAAACAGTGAAATCAAAATACCCATTAAATTTAATTTTTGGTTCATCGCTTCTGATCTGGTTCTGAGTCAATTCACGTTGCAGCGCTAGGTTTCCCAATCGATCTGCAACTTATGAACATCCATATAACAATAAACCTTCTACAGGGTAATGAATTTCAAACCGGAGGTTTATTTCTGCTGTACATGTTGCCGTTTAACCTGTGCCATGCGACCTCTTCACAACGCTGTTCATTCTCACGTTCAGTTCAATGTGTTCCATTCTTCAATTTCCATAACTCCACGTTGACTTGTTATGGTATTTCTGCCACCATCGATTCACTTGTTAATCGATCCAAAATTGATAAAGTTTTAAATCAAACTCTATACATTACCTTCGTTTAATTGGATTGCTACTTCCGCCTTGATGCACATTTGGCGATCTAAATTCCAGAACTTGCTGTTTTCCTGTGCTGCACAGTATAGATTTTTTTTGTATGCCACGGTGTTCCAGTAAAGTATCTAACCTATGCATTCCAGAAATTTAAAAACATTAATTCTCCATCGCTCTTTGTACACTGCTATTCATTTATGGATGAATTTGTTGTTTGCGCAGACTCATTTACACATTCAGATATATACCCAACGCACTTACTTAACTTCGATTCCTAGAATGCCAATCAATCAATGGCATCTACCACCTCACTTTCATAATAAGAAATTCGATTTGATTCTCTTATATGAGATCGATCACTCCATTGATCGATACAGCAAATTGTATACATTTGTGTCAGCAATACCATTCCAATAATTTTCCTTCTATAAGGTCGATCATTCAATAATCGATACAGCAAGTTATGAGTTCTTTAAATACGGGAACAATTCCAGTCCACATTGATAACATCGGTCCAATTAATATCAAACTAATTCATCAATCATCCAATACCCAAACTTTACAAATCACACAGAATCAAATTTTCCAATTCACATGTACATAATTCAATCAATATATATTCTGAAACAAAACAATAATTTACAACTCTTGGTCTTTGGCCGGATCTTCAACATTTAGGCCTTTTACAATTTCTAAAGGCTTACAGCCTTGGCTGTTCAAAACCAACTCTCTCTCCTCCCTCTTTCACAATCTCAATCCTATTTATACAATTATAAAAATAATCTAATTTAATGCTTTATCCCTTCAATTCCTCAACAAACCCTTAAATCTCTCAACATCCCTAAAACTTAGAAACTAATTCCAACTTAGGCTCCCTCATTAATTCTAAATAATCTAGAAACTAATTTCTCTCAAACAATTAATTAATCACCCAAAATAATATTAATATTTACATGGAATTTGAATATTTCTTCAAAACATGAAACCCCCTAGCTTAGGTAAAATACAATGTGTTTTTCGGAGATGATGCTCCTGCATCAGACTCCCCATGTAAGAAAATTCATGACCACCTGGTCATAAGTCTGGATATTTCCTCCTGGATCCCAAATTTTATTTTGTAAACTTTCTTTGCTTGTCAATTGCTTTACCGCTGTTGTTATCTATTGTTGTTCTCCAGGCTTCCATATTTTGTGCTGTAGTGCTCCACTTGCTCTGCTCTTGCAATATTTCGCTGTCTTCTTGTGATTTTTCCTTTTCTTTCTTGCTGCTGCTGGTCTCTTCCGGGATTCTTTTGTCATTAGTCTTCTGATACTTTCAATCTCTCGGTCCAAATAATCTCCGGGCTGTTGATTTGCTTGCTGAGCTAAGACGGCTTGCTCAGTTTGCACTATCACTTGCTGACTTCTTGCTTCTATGCTTGTTTCTGTTCTGACTTTCTCATTTCTTACTGCCACCCAATCATCCATACCCTCTTGTTTTCTAGAACAGAAAACTTCTTCTTCCTTCATTTGACTGCTCAACTGAGTCAAATGTTCTGCAACAATACCTGCATTCACAAAACACTTGTTAGAATAAAAATCAGAAGGCATCAGTGCCTTGTCCTTTTTTGCCAACACTTCAGTATGCTGCTCTGAAGTCTCCTCCATTATCAGCACATCAGTATGCTGATTCTCTTTGCCCAAAGAATCCTCTGAAGAATTCTCAAGACTGTTAACCAGTCTTCCTCTCACATCATCTGCTTCCATAATATCTTTCTGCACTCGTTCACTGTATTGAACTCTTTCTTCGGCCATCTCTCTGTCATACTCCGAATTCTTCAACAAATGTTCCAGCAATGCAATTTCTCTGTGACATTGCTGAAGCATAACATCACCATCACTGACAGTCCCTGCACTCATACACAACTTGTCAGTTTGGAAATTACAAGTCTCAACAGCTTTAATCGTTGGTTCATATACCAGCTCTTCCAGCTGATGATCTTCTTCATTCACATGAACTTCTTCTTCAACAAAACCTGTAATCACATCACAACTGTCAGCTATAAAAACACAAGAGTTCACATTATCCAGTTGATCTGGATCTACCCAATAATTCAAGAAATCATCAATGATCTCTTCCTCTGTTTCATCAATGGAAACCTCCTCTTTCAACTCAGCTGCTCTGAGTTCTTCACGTCTCAATTGTACATCCATTATCTGCTTGAGCTTTCTCAGCTCTTCTATTAACTGCATGTTTATCTGTCGATCTCTTTTCTGTTGTAGCTTCTGCCATTTCACTTTCTTTCCCTTCAGTGGAAAGATCCATCCTCTACTCTAGTTTTCCTGCTCTTGCAGCCATTCCTCTAGTACCTGCAATTGCACTTTCATTACTGCAATCTCTCTTTCTCTGTCCTCTGCAGTCATCTCATTGCTATGGCACTCCTCTGAACCTCTTCTATGATCCTCCATGATCATCTTCTCACTTGCCACGAGTTGCACTAGCCTCTGCAACAAGCTCTCCTGTCTTGCCGCCACTTACCTCACCAAGCTCTCCTCACTCAGTATTTTGGTAAGTACTTGGTTCGCTGTCTCTGGAACCTTTCGAGCACTCTCTCTGCTCTCTTCAGGCTATCTCTTCAACTCACCTTCTTCTTCAGGACACTGCACTTGTCCTCCTTATTCAGCCTTTAGCTGAATGCCAGGTTCACTGCCATCATCTTCTCTGCAACCATAAACTCTCATCACAAATTTCAAATAAGAAAAATCATCTCACCTCTTAAGATCTTGCATGATCTTATCTCCATTTACTTCTACCATCCCGTTCACTGCATTTGTGTAGCTTGCATATCAAATTTTAAACTCTGATCTTCATCATCATTCATCATACAGTCAAAAATACATTTCAGTTCTTATTCAGAAAATAAATATTTCAACAGAGCCAAGCTCTGATACCAAAAATGACGCAGGACTAGGCCTGCAAATACTCCAGAATCTTTAACCTCTGTGTTCTTAACCATACATTTCAACTCCTGCCCAATAGGTCAAAAACCAATCTGACAATTTCATACAGTGAAGCTTATTTCAAATTCTTTTGCAAATTCAACCTCTATGCCTCTTCCATGCGGAAGCATAACTCATAATCAAAATAACTCTCAATTTAAATAACTTCAATCCTAAACTTTGAATGCGTCCACAAATAAACCCAATAATCTTATATTTATATGTGACTGGATTAAAAGAGTGTGCTCATGCTATATATTTCAAGGTAATTGATTTCTTTTTTACAGCAATTCACTATTTCCATATCGACTCACACAAGTTGACACACCAGGTTTATTAACAAACATGTCTCACAGTAGTACTGCACTCTTACTATGCTCTCATGACATCTTCACACAAAATCTGTTCCTTTTCCAGCGTATTAACCATTATGTTCTAGCTCTGCGCATAATAATTGGGTTGTGTGTTTCTTTCAAACTTGACTCCCCACTAAAATTTCGTTCAACCATCTCCTTTTCCCAACGCTGCAATTTAACAACACTTTTGCCAAATTCAAAGCATTCAGTTCTGACATTTCACAAAATGACTTTTGAACCTTCATTAAGAGGCATCTATCACTAATCGATTCACTGTTCCATTGAAAAGACAGAGTAAAAACGAATTCTGCTCCTCTTATGAAAGAGCTTTCATCACATACCTTGATTAGAACCTGCATCCAACAATTCTTGACAAGCCAACTCCTTGCGTGTTACTGAGAATCTGCAGGCTCGATTTAGGAACCAGTTCTTCAACACGGTGTATATATTACTATCTGCGATTTACAAATGCCTTGAACAAACAGTGAAATCAAAATACCCATTAAATTTAATTTTTGGTTCATCGCTTCTGATCTGGTTCTGAGTCAATTCACGTTGCAGCGCTCGGTTTCCCAATCGATCTGCAACTTATGAACATCCATATAACAATAAACCTTCTACAGGGTAATGAATTTCAAACCGGAGGTTTATTTCTGCTGTACATGTTGCCGTTTAACCTGTGCCATGCGACCTCTTCACAATGCTGTTCATTCTCACGTTCAGTTCAATGTGTTCCATTCTTCAATTTCCATAACTCCACGTTGACTTGTTATGGTATTTCTGCCACCATCGATTCACTTGTTAATCGATCCAAAATTGATAAAGTTTTAAATCAAACTCTATACATTACCTTCGTTTAATTGGATTGCTACTTCCGCCTTGATGCACATTTGGCGATCTAAATTCCAGAACTTGCTGTTTTCCTGTGCTGCACAGTATAGATTTTTTTTGTATGCCACGGTGTTCCAGTAAAGTATCTAACCTATGCATTCCAGAAATTTAAAAACATTAATTCTCCATCGCTCTTTGTACACTGCTATTCATTTATGGATGAATTTTTTGTTTGCGCAGACTCATTTACACATTCAGATATATACCCAACGCACTTACTTAACTTCGATTCCTGGAATGCCAATCAATCAATGGCATCTACCACCTCACTTTCATAATAAGAAATTCGATTTGATTCTCTTATATGAGATCGATCACTCCATTGATCGATACAGCAAATTGTATACATTTGTGTCAGCAATACCATTCCAATAATTTTCCTTCTATAAGGTCGATCATTCAATAATCGATACAGCAAGTTATGAGTTCTTTAAATACGGGAACAATTCCAGTCCACTTTGATAGCATCGGTCCAATTAATATCAAACTAATTCATCAATCATCCAATACCCAAACTTTACAAATCACACAGAATCAAATTTTCCAATTCACATGTACATAATTCAATCAATATATATTCTGAAACAAAACAATAACTTACAACTCTTGGTCTTTGGCCGGATCTTCAACATTTAGCCCTTTTACAATTTCTAAAGGCTTACAGCCTTGGCTGTTCAAAACCAGCTCTCTCTCTCCCCTCTTTCACATTCTCAATCCTATTTATACAATTATAAAAATAATCTAATTTAATGCTTTATCCCTTCAATTTCTCAACAAACCCTTAAATCTCTCAACATCCCTAAAACTTAGAAACTAATTCCAACTTAGGCTTCCTCATTAATTCTAAATAATCTAGAAACTAATTTCTCTCAAACAATTAATTAATCACCCAAAATAATATTAATATTTACATGGAATTTGAATATTTCTTCAAAACATGAAACCCCCTAGCTTAGGTAAAATACAATGTGTTTTTCGGAGATGATGCTCCTGCATCAATAATCCTCCCCAACCACTGCCACTGAAGAAGTACTCGAACTTCCTTAATCTACAACTCCATTGTGAAGATCTTTGGTAGAAGATGCTTCTACCAAGTGCTCCAAGATTCGTGAGATCAATCTCCCACTCCCTTCCTTCTTCTTCGCTCTTACAATGAAGCCAACTAACTTCTCTTCCTTCGTTGTTTGAGTCATACTCCTAAGTCCTCTTTGCTTCACATTCAGATCTTTGGGATGCAAAGTCATAGAAGCCATCCTTGGTCTATACCCCAAGCAACTCCTTCTATTCATCGGAACCAACATGGTTCTCCCTTCAGTTGTGATCAAAAGAATGTCCCGGTCCATCTGATCCAGGTGGATGTTGGTGGCCACCCACCTATCCCATGTGGACCCCCACAATTGTCTCTTTCAGCATTTTCAGTTTCCTTAATTGTAGCACAACTTACTATTTTTAGCAGTTTTTCGGGTCCTGAACT
>APFE030691991.1:23890-41071 GCA_000404065.3 Pinus taeda | reverse complement strand
AGGATGAAAGTACAGGCTCATTATTTTCAGCCGCACCCACTTGGGATGACTTCCGAGATGCCATCAAGGAGCAGTACTACCCTGTCAAAAGCTATGAGGACAAATACATCAGATGGACCACACTGCGACAAGGACGGGACCAAGATGTGCCTGAGTTCACAAACATCTTTCACACCCTTCGCACACAGTTGGGTATCAAAGATTATGAGCGGCATCTGGTACTCAAATACCGCGGTTGCCTACATAGATACATTCAGGAAGAAATGGAATTCTTGGACATCTCCTCACTCGGCACAGCATACCGATACGCTGTCAAAATCGAGCAAAAGTTAAAACAGAAGAAGCGAGACTTTGGATCTGCAAATCAGAAGACAAAAGGACAAAGCCAAGGCGGGGTGACCCAGGACAACCCGTCAAAGCCACAAGAAAAGAACAACACCACAAAGCCGAAGAAGGACACAGGAAAGTGGTGTGAGTTCCACAAGAGTCCCACTCATAACACAAGTGAGTGTCGGACCAAGCAGTCACTGGTGGCCGAGCTGAAGGCTTCCGAATCAGATGCATGTTCTGACCCTGAACCAGAACCCGACAAGGGGAATGGCAAAGGGAAACAAATCATTGATGCGGATCCCAGCGGCACTGTTGCCACTGCCAAGATCCAGAAGAATGAGCCCGAAGAGCCAGAGGAGGGGGAACGTCTTTTCCACTCACAGATGTGGGTGAAGGGTTCGCCGCTGCAATTCATTGTTGACAGTGGCAGCCAAAAGAACCTGATTTCAGCAGAGGTCGTGAAGCAGTTGGGCCTACAGACTACACCACACCCACAGCCATACAGTATCAGGTGGCTTCATGAAGGACGAGATCCCAAAGTTCGCCAGCAGTGCCGCCTTCCCTACAGCATCAAACCATTCACCGACGAGGTATTGTGTGATGTTACACCTCTGGATGTTTGTGATGTATTATTAGGCCAACCATACTTGTGGAGGCGACATGCTGTGTATGAGTCAAGGCCTCGTGCTGTCATTATTTCTTTGAATAATTCATTATACAGGATACCAGAGGTAGCCCCACCTACCGCCACATCTTTGATCACTGCTAAGAAAGGCAGCAAGCTCATATCACAGACCAGGAAATTCATCTGTATGGTTCACTCCCAAAGTAAGGGGAAGATCGTTGCTACATCCATGACCCCCGCAAAGGGTTCCTCCACGCAGCGGCAGCAGCTGAGGGATACAGTCATGACAGAACACAGAAACAACTTCTCCTCACCCACAGGGGTACCACACAAGTTTCAGGCGGGCAACAAAGTCTGGTTGCATCGACAGAAAGAACGCCTTACCAGAACCCATCAGAAGCTCAGAACACTCCGACATGGTCCTTACACCGGTACCAAGGCTACGTGCAACAATGCTTTGAAGCACAGCATTCCTCCATTCCTTCGCCTGCACCAACTGTTCAATGTGGACCGTCGTCGACCATGCTTTCCACCATTGCTGGACACATCAGAGATTGTAGGACAAGTTCAGTAGAGGAGGAACTCAACGCAATGGGGACCATTGCTTCCTAAGGGGGGAGGAATGATCCAGGTGGATGTTGGTGGCCACCCACCTATCCCATTTGGACCCCCACAATTTTCACTTTCAGCATTTTCAGTTCCTTAATTGTAGCACAACTTACTATTTTTAGCAGTTTTTCGGGTCCTGAACTTCCGGAGCCGTTTTGAGGCCCTAAACGACGTTTTTTGGGATTCCAGGGGCAACACGGGTCCATGGAACAGTGTTGCCGTTCCAACAATGATAGTGCTCAATAGATCTTTCTAATGAGCTATTGTACGCGTCAAACGGAGATCGTATGCCAAAGTTACGACCCCGGGAAATTGATGTACCAATTTACCCAAAACGGGGCCCACAATTTGGCGTTTCATCTTCTAAGGGTCGGTTTTGGAATGTGAAGGGTTTTCCATTGTTTCTCAATAATAAATAGGCCTTCGAGCCTCATTGTAACACAAGTTCGGAACAGTTCAGAGACATGTAGCCGCACATCTCTTCTCAGAGATAAGCTACCATCGCCCTAGCTAGTTTATTTCCATTCTGGTTGTAAGCATATTTCGGTATTTTCCATTAATGAAATGAAGTGTTATTTCCGCTGCATCTCTTTATTTATGGTTATCGCATCTCTGTATTTATGGTTATCTCTGTAATCTATTGCGTTCCTGTTTAAATCCGGGTCACCATCATCGATATGGCTTTTGCAAGCCTTAGAAAATCTTGCCCCAGCACCATAGGATGATCATCCATCTCCACGATCCTCAAGTCCAACTTTCCAAACCACGAGCCCACTCTTACCTAAGTGTTCTCCATCACACTAGAACAGCTTTCATGGGTCAGTTGAGTGCTTTGAAAGCACTCCACTCTCTCTTCATCTTAGCTTTCTTTCCAAAATACTTTGTTGCTTTCTTGCTTAGGAAACTATGAGTAGCTCCCGTATCCACCAAAGCTGCAAATCTCTTGCAATACATGGTCGCTTGTACAAAACTCAACTTCAAGGAATTACCATCTTCCTTTGGTTTGATCTTACACCTTACATCAGCAACCTTCTTCAACAATTTGACCTCAGAAGAGTCCATCAACTTATGCTTCGACCTGACTTCCTTCTTAAGGTACTTCACCTCCTTGCTTTGCTCTTCTAAGCAATTCGATCTTGGTTCGGCTTGACTTCCTTCAATCTTGTCCTCCATCGCATTCTTCTCAAGTGCACCAACCAAGTTCCCATTGACTACTTCCATTGAACTAAGCTTTCGAACATCTGCCTAATTCTTTCAGTATTAGTCCCCAAGTCTGTCAATGTAATCGAGCTCATCCTGGTCTATTACAATGACCTTTTCATCAAGAAAGTCCTTCTTCATCGCATCCTCAAGCTGCTTGACTTTAATCTCTGTCATGGCACTTCTCTCCCTTAATCAAACTCTCTCATCCAAGAGTTTTTGAAGACTAAGACCATTCTTTTGGATCTCCTCATCAAGTTCCTTGAGCTCATCAACTTCCATCGGTAAGCCTAGTTCACCTGAATCAAGTTCTTGATATACCTGTCACGAAGTGTAGTAGGATCAGCTTTCCCTGCAAATCGTGCACTTCATTCACCATCAGCTCTGATACCACCTATCAAGTTAGTGCAGTGAGAGCAGCTTCTTGTCCCGATCAGCTCGGATACCACCTATCATGCCCCTACACTGGCGGTACTCTTCCAACCACACTATAGGAGGTGCGGCACCACCGACCACTTTATTTTCACCAATATTTACGATCGTGGACTACGCCTAACTTTCTATACTTAGTTTATTTTTCAACAGCTAAGCATATCTTTCATTATACCATTTATCACATTAACTTCATTACTATGAATCTGCATTAACATGAAATACACAGTAGTATAACTGGGAGGGGCAACTCCCTGTAATGAGTCTGCCCGTAATAATAATATTGATGTACGTTACAATCCTGAGGAAACCCCATATTTACACTTAGAATATTTTTACAATCACTGGTACAACGCGTTCAACCAGCTCGTCAGTGCGCCCACACAATCGCCCAAACGACTCTGCCCAACTCTTTTTTTGCCTCCGCATGTTCACCTGAACGTGTTTTGTTCAACTCGTCTAACTCATCTAACTCGTCTAGCTCGTCGTTCAATTTCTTCCCTTTGTCCTTCCTTCAACGCTCTGAACTTGTGCGTTTCTCCTTGATGCCTTGAATGACCTCCAACGCCATCCTATTCATACATTTCATCGCCATGGTTGCCTCACGTCGGCTCACCTAGCCGACCTCCGTTTAGCCCACCATTTGGAAATTTTAACACGTCAGCCCATACATTGGGTGCCCCCACCCGGGACCGCCTAACCTTATAAACCTACGCTCCTCCTCCACACCTAGCCAATTTCGCATATGGCCTCATGCATTCAACTCTGCAGCTCGTGGGCATTACAGCCGTGGTTAAATTGGGGATATGTAAAAGATTTATAAATGTTGTGGATAGAAAATTGCAAGTTTTGATTGGAAATGTCGTAACTAAACTATACGAGGTTGTGATGTGTTCAAGATTGTATAACCGGTTGGACAATGTTGAGAAGAAGAGGAAATTAATGATGAGCTAGTCTAGAATTTCCAATTTATTTTGACTGAACATTCTATTGTGATTGATAACCATCCCACCACTATCAGTTGGATGATAAATCCAGCGTAGTTAAAAGTGACAGTGAAGGTTATAAATAGTTATATGGAAGGTCGCTCAATGCTGGCCCATGGCTATAGGAATTCACATATCTCTGATGGCCACGCTTCGTTGCTATAGTTTTTTTTCCTCACTCAGGGCTCACATACTCATACTCAGACATAACACATATCACACATATCAGCTCTAACTGCCATAACACAAGAAGGATACCCGCTGTAATGTGACATGTAAGTTGAATCTGTATTTCAGGAAATAACTATTCTAATCTCTATTTTCTGGAGTGTTTTTACTTAGGGTTTGACTCTCTGCACATTGAAGTCAGGGAATGGACTAATATATAGTCATGAGCAGAGGTGGTCATAAGCGGGTAATACATAAAAGATTGGTTGAAAGGGTCTATAATACATATCTTCCTCTTTCTAGGTTGTTGCATTAGAGTGATCAGGGGCAGCTCAATGTGGAGCATTTCTACTGCGAGATAGAGAATAGGAACTAGACACTTGTCAAGACCCTAGACCACACAAAATGGAAGACTCAAACTTGCACAATGCGCCAAAGAAAAATAAAGGGAGTGCAAAAGAAATAGAGTTTGACAAAATTACCTCTAGTAGAAGCATCTTGATCGTGCTCTGTGCTGGACGCATTCGCCGGCTAATTATCTTCATCGTCTTCGTGGTCATCTGTCATCCTCTTCTTCATCTAGGCTAGATTCTTCATTCTGTGACCGTTCTTCCTCGGAGGAAGCCAGGTCATCTAATGAACTCCTACCCAAGATTTGTATGCAAAGCTGGAGCACAAATTGGAAACCCTTGAACTAGCGAGGGTTGACGAACAAATAAAACTATGCTTTGGTAGCTTTTCTTGTCATTCGAGTGAGGCGGGGAGGAGTGTATTTGAATAAAAGGGTGAAATGTTATCACCACCCTTTTTATTTATTTCTTTTAATTTTTCAGCCTTCTCACCATATTTTCTAGCCTTCTCACCATGGATTGGGAATTTTTCCTTAATTGTTTTTTTCACTTTTTCGTGGAATTTGAGAGAGTGGGAATGGTTCCCGCCAAGGTTTGCAAGTACCCGCCTTTTGTTGCTAGGACTTCCTTGCATTTGGGTTGGGGTGGCTAGAGGCTCTTGAGTCATTGTTGGTCCACTTTGGTAAGGAAAGGGTTCTCATGTACGTGCATGTAATGATTTGACAAAATATTAATATCTTAATTTAAGAATAAAAAATAAACAATATATTAATGAATAAGTTGTTACACTTTGTAAATTTAGCTAATATTTTTTAAAATTAATAGGTTTGACTTTATTCATGTCTTTTTACTTATTTTTATAAATAAAGAGGGGTTGAGGATTGATCGTTATAAATTTATTGAATTATATTAGCTTTCTTCTCTTTATTTTTTTACAAGATAGATGGGACAATTATCTAGCATTAGAAGAGTGTGTTTTTTAATGGAATAAATTGGATTGGTAATAGGATCACTTAAAAAGGCACATAGATTATCTCAACATCTTCTCTTGCACTCTTTTCTCATTAAACAAAGTAGATTTTATTTAAGTTGGAAGGACAAAAAAATCATGGTTTTAATTACTATATTTTCATTCTCCGCCTCTTTATCCAGTGTAATCACAATTAAATTTGGTAGAACAATCAGTCCTTGAACAAAAGTAATTGTAGTATTTGAAGTTAAACCTAATAACATGTTTGACTCAAAGGAATCATTTCAATTATCCATGGAGCTACAATGAAATTATGCCAATTTATCTAATATTTGATCTTGAATGATTAAGAAAACTCAAGATTGTGGATATGTCATATTTATGTTGTTTGTGTTTTTGGGAGATGACTTTATGATGGGATGAATGGAATGCAAACATGCAGGATAAATTCAAAAAAAAAATGGTGAGCCTACTTAAGAAATTGGTTGCAATAGTTAAAGTGGAAGTTAAACATTAGTAAGAAGTCAAAAAATTTAAGGGGTAGAAAAGGTAATGTGGAATCTCTATCCCATGCATTTTCAGCCATAGATGGATAGCCACCTATAGGCCATTAAAATTTCGGCCCTTGAGGGACCATTTCACCATTATAACACAAATATGGTTTTCTTAAGGAAGTATGTAATTCATTTAAATGCACACATAAGGTGTAATAACAAAAATGCAATGGGATTAAACAAGCATTCATTAAAATTTCATAGCAACCAAGAATCTACGTCTAAATTACACCTGACCACACATAACATGCATAATCCATATTAATTTATTACAGTAAATAATATTCAATCAAATTTCATAGACGCTTGTTTTTTAACTAATAATGGTCCTAGGAAATTAGTTTCATATGAACAATTTTCCTCCTAGTCATAGGCATCCACTTAAGATGTCATCCCCAAGTTGGGTTATGAGGTCACTAGGGAAAATCAATGTTAGATATAGGCTCCCACTCACTCAACCCAACCCATTTCTCTCATGGAATTGTTACTTCAATCATTACAAAGCATTACACATATAATCTAACCCACAAATATCAATGGTTATTCCATGAATATAGCTACATTAATTTGTGCCAATTGTTGGGACCCTAAGCACACCTGAAAAGGCTTGTGGCTAATAGAAATATGAAGAGCTATGTCGAATTTCTATTGAAAATATGGAAGGCTTTGAACATGTGTATGTGGATGCTCACAATTCTATATTCTAAGGACATCTACGATAATCATATTGACTAATTTTTATTTATCGATCTAGGGATGGAAGGCAATGGATTTGGTCAAGCTTGATGTTGATCATGGACCAAGGGTTAAACCAGAAAATACTGAGGAACCAACTATCCCTATCAGGAAATATGGTCTTTGGAAACCTAAAATGAACCAAAACATGCTCTAAGAAGAGCTTATGAGTGTATTTTGTTGTGACACTCTTCTTACAGGGTGTCAAAATTCCCATCCTAAGGAAGCGATCAACAACAACAAAAAACACATTCATTACCATGCTCGACTGACGAAAAAATTGACATAAAATCCATGGGCACTAACTCCCAAGGATTACCTAGAGTAGGAAAAAGCCTACAAATGGTGTAGATGGCCATTTCCTTTGGCAGAATATAATTCTTCCACTACTTATAGGCTTCGACAATAGAATGAAACTCATTGTTATAAATTGGGTATCTATGAAACCCATTATAGAGTGTCTAGCTATGATAAACCATTGAACGTTCGTTTTCCTGTGGGCACCACATTGATGACATGAGTGATTGGCTCATAGGTTCTTTGTTGTGTAACCATTCATCAATGAAAGCTACTTCCCCGATGAGATAGAAGTGAAAACTAATAGTTGCAAAGGTTCGATAATGACGTGAACCTTGACTTGGTAACTTGTAACTTGTTAAGTGGGGTAAGTTGAAATTGGACATGAGTAGCCTAAGATGGGCTATAGTTAGTTCTTAGGTAAACAAGACATAGTCTAGTTGTAGTAATTGTAACTTGGTCAAGTTGTTGTAGCCGAGGAAGGACTTGGATGGGTTCCCAAGTCCCAAAAAAAGTAAGGGTAGTTGTGAGGGCATGATAGCTAAGGAGTGCCAGGGCATGTTAATGAATGAAAAGGCATCCCAAGGAATGAAACAGCATGCTAACACATCCAAGAAAGTGTCAATGAATACTAAGGTGTGTTAGGGAGTGTCAGGGCTTCACAAGGGAGAACTAGGTCAAAATGCATGGAAATGAATGAATACGAGTGTGTGCCAAGGAGCGTCAGTGAATTCTAGGTGTCCCAAGTATGAAGTGTACTAGGAGATGTTCATAATAGGACTTGTAGGAGGTAATCCTATGGTTGCGATAAGGGGCTAGACAAAATAGTTTCAAACAAAGGGAGATTTTGGGTTGGGCACAACACTATTTTTCCAATGCCTTGGTTGGCTTCCCAAGCCGCAACAAAAAGTAAGGTTGTCTATGAGGGCATGGCAAAAAAGTGCTAAGGTGTGTCAAGGAATGCTAGGAAGTACTAACACATTCTAGATAGTTCCAAGGCATGTTAGGCATGCCAAGTCATGCCAAGTGCTAAGGCTTTCCAGGATGTGTCAAGTGCCAGGGTGTGGCGTGAACACATGCTAGGGAGTATTAGGACCAGGTGTTAGGGAAACACAAGGGAGCACTAGTTTCAATTTGATGGAAATGAAGTGTCAATGAGTTCCAAGTGTGCTAAGGAGGGAGTGGCAAGATATGTTAGACAATTCCAAGGCATGCTAGAGTGTTAGGGAAACATACCAATATGTGCTAAGTGCTAATGTGTGCTGAGTGTTAGGGAGTGTCAGGGAAACACAAGGGATAACTAGGTCAAAATTCATGGAAATGGATGAATAAGAGTGTGTGACAAGGAGTGTCAGTGAGTTCCATGTGTGCTAAGGAGGGAGTGCCATGGTATGCTAGGTAGATCTAAGTCATGCTAGTGTGCCAGAGCAATATGTGGGCAACATGTGCCAGGTGCGAGGGTGTGCCAACACATGCTATGGAGTGTTAGGGAAACACAAGGGAGAACTAGGTCAAAATAATGCATGCAAATGAACGATTAAGAGTTTATGACAAGAAGCTTCAGCGAATTCCAGGTGTGCTAAGGAGGGAGTGATAAGGTATGTTAGGGATTGTTAAGGCATGCTAGAGGCTAGGGAAATGCACCAAGATGTATCTGGTGCTAGGGTGTGCCAATACATGCCAAGGAGTGTTATGGAGTGCCAATGAAATGCAAGTGAGCATTAGTTTCAAATCCATGGAAATGAATGAATAAGAGTGTGTGACAGGGAGTGTCAACAAGTTTTAGTTGTGCTAAGAAGTGAAAAGGTGTGATAGGTAGTGTCAAGGCATCTTAGAGTGCCAGGGCATGTCAGGCAGTGGTAGGGTGTGTTAGGGAGTGCCAAAGAATGCTAAGGAATGTAGAGGATGCTAACACGTGCCACATAGTGGCAAGGTATTGTTAGACATGCCAGGTGTTATGGCATGTCAAGTTGTAAACTATGTTGCTTAGTTATCTTTACGGTCACGGTTGGACGTGAGCCTTGACTTGGTAACTTGTTAAATGGGATGAGTTAATATTGGACATGAGTAACCTAAGATGATTTATAGGTCATTCTTAAGTAAACAAGGCATAGTCTAGTTGTAGTACCTGTAACTTAGCCAAGTTGTTGTAGTCGAAGCAAGACTTGGTTGGGTTCTTGTTATCACTCAGAATTTTTCCCTAGAAGTTATAAAAAGAAGGAATCGTCCGAGGTAACCACAAACCAATCTTTTAGACACAGGTTCTAGCCAACTTAAGTCAAGGGAGGGCTCTCTCTTTATGATTTAACTTTGTTTTTATTAGATTTTAGGCTAGTTTTTAGTGTTCATGAGGTTTTTATTTTAGATTGAACGTTGGGTGGTGGAATTCTTGGAACAAATGGATAGAGCTAGGTCTTCAAGCCATCGGGCTATGGAGTCAATCAAAGGATAGCATAACTGGACCAGATCATTAAAGGGAATGTTCACAGGGAAAGCTAGCAAAGCAAAAGGAAAATCTTCAGGTATAATGGATGAGATGGTTCTAACCAGGGTGAAAGGGCAATGAAGAGTCCTTAGACCAGGATCAGAATGAAAGAAAGCAGGTGATCATGAACAAAGGGCAATTAAGAATCCTTTGCTATAGACCAGGGGGAGAAACTAAGGAAGCAAGGGAGCAGTTAAGAATTCCCTAACTAAGATAGTTTAGTACAAAACATTTAAAATGTAAATGGTCAAGACAGAGTGCATTCAAGCAATTTCTGAAATATCATTCCATGTTATACATTTAGATTTTAGATAAACAAACAAGATTATGGAGACACATAAGAGAAATAACAGTAAACAAAAGAGAATACTTATTTGTATATCGCTTTATACAAGAATCTTGTAAAATATATGAGCTTTATTCCTTGATCTAGCAAGCCAATCCAGTCATTGATATAATAGAACTTAGAATTGATAGAGAAAGTCTATAGAAATGTCTTTGAATCCACCTAAATACTTTGAAATGTGAAGTGTTTATACAAAAAATATTTACAAAATATCTCATAACAGTTTGAGATTTAATCTAGGAAATAGAATACCTTCAAGCATGAAGATAGAGACAGATGGAAAATTGCATCATGTTGTCCCTTTTATTGTGGTAGTGATGGTTGTTGCAGTTTCGTTTGAGCCATTTAAGCTGGCTGATATTTGTACGTTGGAATCATATTCACTTTGATGTTTCACTGATACTCTTTGACCCTGTTGATCTGTCTTTTACCTGTTTCACCTGACAGTCTTCAGATTTACTATGGTAATTTTCTGTTGTTAAACTTTTGAAGGTAAATCTGTCATTTTTTCCCACCATTCATCCTCAGGTAAGCATTCTTCTATAAATTTTATCTGCTTCTTTGTATTTAGCAAAATTGGGCTTGGTGACAAATAGATGTTTCACCTCATGTTCTAGGAAAAATAGATTTTCCAAAGTATCATACAATACTTTTCCAGTTGGCAGGGATTTTATACCTAAAGTACTGGCTTGTTCCCTAGCCAATTTCCTAAGTCTGTCAGTGTAGTCCAATTGGGTCATGAGTTTATCATGGATGACCATAGGACTGGGAAGGCCTTTGTCCCTCAAAATTTGAAATTTGGCCATGAACCTGTCAATGGTCACCTGCATGTTGTGGCACTTTTCTTCTAAATTGAGCATAAGGTTTCTTTTGGAAAGAACCTTTTTAACCTCTAAGATGGATTTAGTCCTATCCTCTATACCAAGCTCATTAAGCTCACATCTGTTCTTACTGTTCAAGAAGTGGATGAGTCGATTTGCATCCTCAGGTTGGTCTCCTAAATCTCCCCTTACTTTTTGGATAGCCTCAGTGGCTACTTTTACCAATTCAGTTTGCTCAAATATAACTTGAATTGATGGCCAAATATCATTGACAAAGTCAATGATATTGGCCCAAAGCATTTCTTTGGTCTGTCCTAGTAGTTTCTGCAATGTCAAATCTTTCTCTAGGACTTTGATCTTCTCACCCATCCTTAGGGCTTTCTGTGTTTCTTCTCTCTGCTGAATTTGGGCAAGCTTACAGTCAGTTTCTAAGCTTGCCACTTTCTCCTTTAGCATTTTGAGCTCTTTTGCCTAGATTGACATCTCCTCCATGGCTTTCACTAGCTCTATTGTTTTCTCTGTTGATGTGCCTGTTATTGTAGATTCAGTTGTGATTGGCAGTGTTGCGGCAAGTGGAGCTATAGTTGCCAATGATGTTGCCATTGTAGAGGGAACTGTTGTTGTCAGTGTGGGAATGGTAGTTGTGGAAGTTCTTGCCATGTCACTTTGTTTGTACTGAATCAAAATGTCCAACTCCTTCTATATCTCTTTTAGTTGGTCATTTAGCTCTAGGACGAATTCCATGAGCTCTTCAAGTCCTTTTTGTGCCTCCAAGACTTCTGCAGTTTGTGGGTGATGCAACTGGGGAATCTTGAGCTGTTTCTTCAGAGCAGCTATATCATTATTCTTTTTCTTTATTAATTTTTCAATGGCCTTTACATCTTTAGGATCATGTCCCAACTCAATGACTGAGTCCTCTAAGGACTTGATTCTGGTATCTTTGGCCTGTGAAGAGGTCTTCTCCAATTGGAACTGTGATGATATATTATTCAGGGAGTTTTGCAATTGGTGGGCAGCAATGGCTTTCCCTGTCAAGGTGGAGTAAATCATCTCCCTTGTCTGCTTGTGCAACTCAATCTGGTCAATAGGATGAACTTCCTTTGCCAGTACTTCGAAGTCTATATTTTTGAAGTCTGCTACTATTCTTGGTTGCTGAGTAGTGGGATTCATGAATGTCATATGCATTTTCCCCTCTTTTACATCATAAGCTGACATGAGCCTTGTTTGATTGGCAGGGGTCATTTTTAGATATTGTGCATAAGTCTGGGCTTTCAGCCTCTCATTCCTGGCTTTTATCTCTTTGTACCTTTCTTTGATGTCCTGGTCCTTGTCTACTGGCATCCTAAAAGAGGATACCTCCACACATTGATGTCTTTCCAGTATCTGGGTATGTTATGTGGATGGTTCTATGATGCCTCCAGAGGAAGTGGCATGCATGTTCCCTTCTCTTTCAGTGCTTGTAACATATGTTGTCTCCTCTGTATATTCCTGTTCTGAAACACAATTTATTCTTTGTCTCTTTCTCTGGCTTGTCTCTGTATATGCTTGTGATGTTACTCTTCTTGAGGTCGTAGCCCCTTCCCTATTTCTTTTGAGATTTTTCTCCTCATTTAGAGGAGTCTGTAAGACTGGGGGGTTACTCATGGTGGCCTAGGGTCTATCTGATTGTTCTGGTTCTTCTGGTGCTTTTGACTCTTGTTGTACTTGTGATTCTTCTTAGGCTTGTGATTCTTCTTGGACTTGAGATCCTCCTGGCACCTGTAGGAAAGAACCCTCATCAAGTTGTTTCTCTAGATCAATTACAGTGTTTTCAACAACAAATTCAGTGTTATCCCTATCCACTAAAGTATTCTCCACCCATTCCAATTAATTTGCATATTTTTCTATTTCAGGGATTCGATGGTGAATGTAGGGAGCCATCTTATTTTTCTATATTTTGTTGCAGATGAAGTCCAAGGGATCACATCTCCACATGAAGCTCTATTTCAGATTTAGTCTTTGAAGAATTTGGTCTGCCTCCCTTCCAGCTTATCTACTATTGCAAATAAAGGGGCCTAATTGGTCTCTGATCCTGAGTTGGGCCTTCTTTTTGGCTCTGACAAAATGCACTCATCTGAGTTGATTATCTGCCTGTAGTACTCTAGAGAAAAGAAACTCATTGGGAGGTATCTGGGTAGTTTATATGGGGCCAGCTCACAGCCATAAATTCTAATCTCAGTATGGTTTTGGTACAAGTACCAATCCCCCAGTTTGTGTTGTTTTGAGAGTTGCAGGATCCTCCTTATATCTGAACTGATTCTTGGAGGAGGGCTTCCTAGCAACATTGTCATAGTGGGATGGGAAAATAGGTCTATGAAGTATGTATATCAATAGGGAGAGTCATATTTATGGATCAGTGGAGTCCAGAAAATCATTGACCTAGGGTGACCCTTTGTATCAAGCTTTTGGAGAGTAAAGGGGAAATTATCTGCTTGGTAGTATACAAAAAGGTGGTACAAAATAGAGGAATACTTAAAGACTCTCTCACTACTCATCCTAAAGAATTGGTCATGCATCCTCTCAGCTATAATCTTGGCATAAGCATAAATAACAGCAGGAGGTTGTCTTGGAGTGAAGATGGACATGAAAGCCAGGATTATTTCATCTATATACTCACTAGTGGTATAACCTAGGATACTGGATATCATTGCTACAAGGTCCTGGCCAAATTTGGAAAATATGGTATACACATATGGAGGAGGATCTTTTGGAATATGTTTTTCTTCTCCAATGAAGGTTTGGAACATTTCAGCAAGTTTTGCGGTGGTAAGCTTGGGGAATCGGTCTAATAGGTCTCCAATTGAAATATGGGTTAGATTTTGCCCTAGTTGAAGTTGCAGCATTTCATTAATTGATTCAGCAATGATGCTGAAAAGTACAGTCTGGTTTTGGGACATCACTGCTCTTTGGCTGGGGATATAGCTTGCATGGTAGTAATGGACAATTTCTAGGAAAATATGAACTTCAGGGAATTGGTATTTGGGTAAATTGGACTCCCAAAGACCAATTTTATCAGCATGGTTCAGGTATTGGTCTCTGTATCAGCAGTATAATTTCAGAGGGGATTCATGGACAGAGGTGTCCTTGATTTGGAAATCTTTATCAGCTAGGAGAAGGTGGTCTAAATCCAAGTGAGGAGAGGAAATTGGTCTGATATCCATGGCAATTGGGGCAACCATTCTCAATTCTTGTGGATTTGAGAATGGGGGAGGTGATTTTCAGTTTTTTAGGGCAATGGTGGTTCAATTCCAAGTGGGTTTGAGGTACCAAAGCTTCTTTTTTATTTTAATTAAGAGAACTCAGTGATTGGTTCAGAAATTGACAGGGTTTTTCAGTGATTTATGAGTTAAATACCTGGAATTGGAGAAAACTGGGTCTAAACCGGGTGACTGGCAATTGTGAATGGTTAAAAAAGCTTCAAGTAAGCTGGAAGGCAATCTGGGAGCTTTATAGAATCTTCAGGGTGTAATTGTACATGGGTTGACAGTGTCGACATTTGCAGGAGCATGCATGGAGGTTTTCAACTAAAAAATGATAAAAACGAACGATTTGGGGATTTTTGGCTTTATGCAGGAAAGTCAAAATTGGCAGGTATGGGTGAACAGTGGTCATTTATCGCGTAGCGAGGTGAACAGTGGCCTTTTGGCGCGTAGCGGGCGGGCGGTAAGTGGTTTATTTTGCACAACTTTTGGGCGCTTGGTGGTGTTGGGGGGAGGCTGCCCCATTCCACTCATCGAACGACACGTATCCTCGGGGGCCCAGCAGAAAACAACCCTTTTCAAGCGGGTAACTTTCGGACGTCATGCCCTTCCGAAATGAATGAGGACCATCAGATGTGGAGGGGAGAGATCGTGCGGTGATCGGGTAGTGGAGTTGCACGGAAGTTAGTGGGGGGCCCAGCAGGGATTTAAGCGCGATGATTTTTGCTTTAACGAAGGTTTAAGGTGGGGTTAAGGTATCAGGGTAATTAGCGGTGGGGTTTAATTGGGTTTTTAAACTAACTTAATCGCAGGTCGATTAGTTAGTGGATTTTCAGGGTTTTGGGTAATATTATAGTTTATATAATTAAACTAGGGTAGGATTTAATTAATACTACAGGAGTTACATGTATACGGGGAAAAGGGGTTTTTAGTCGAGATTTAATAAATAAATTAGTAATTAGGAAAGTGAGTGGAAAGGGGCACTATACCCTAAGCATTTGATATTTCATGTTTTATTGCTTTTCCGATAATAACATAGAAAAATAGGATATAGTGTTTTTATGGGTTTTTTGATATGAAAATGAGTCATGTAGGGGAAAAACACCTTTTCCTAGGTAAAAGTAATTTAACCTTAGGAAGGAATATTATTTAGGGAAAATGAATTACCTGAAGAGGGGGGAATGAATGCTTATGAGGGGATTTAGTACTTATTGCCTATAAGCCATTAATCCGAGGGTCTCGTCCCTCCAAAAGTCAGACAAATACTCTGAGCCTCTTTGACTTAGGGTTTTCAAGTACTTTGATCTTTATCGTGGGAAATTGGTTAAGTAAAAAGTGAAATGAATGAGGGAAATTAATTAATTGACTCTGATATCCATTTGCATGCTTGAGTGCCCATTCACATTTGGAACTTTTATGATGAAAAAGATGATACATGTGCTTTTTTTCTAATCAATCATCAAAATTATGCAACCTTTTTACTACTTACCCATCTACTCATCCTACCATTTTTACTTCTCTTTATTAGGGTGCATTTGAGCTAGCAAACCCTTATCAAACATTTTTATTTTTATTTACAATAGTAAACTAACTAAGTCTAACCTTATTACATCCAAGGCTCAGTTTAAACAGTTGAGCTCCTTTTATTTACTCTACCTATCTAATTATCTGCCAAGATTAAACAATTTGGTCAGATATTTATTCTCTATCTATAGACATGAAATTGAAACATGAAATAGCCAAGTTTAAACATTTTGACTATCATGGATTGTGGCAAAGGTTAGAAAGTGCACACAATCATTTATTATGCACAAAAAACAAATAGTAGTGGCATTTTGACTTGCACACTTTCATGGTCCTTTTTCTTTTCTTGGGGTTCATATTTTTCATCTTTTTTGACCTTTTTATTCTTTTTATCCTTTGATTATTATTTTAAGACATACCCTCTTTATATTTTTTTAATTTTTTTGAATATGGAAAACATTTGCAAAAAGCAAAGGTATGTACATGTTACAGGTTTAATCTTAGCCATTCAAAAATTATGACTCCTATTGGTATAGTAACCTCACAGTTCCCGAGTCTAAAAAAAATAAGGTTAGTTGTGAGGGGATGATAGATAAGGAGTGCTTGGGTTTGTGAAGGAATGAAAAGGTGTGCTAACACATGCCAGACAATTTCAATGCATGTTGAGGAGTTTTGGTGGGCGCCAGGGCATCATAAGGGAGAATTAGGTCAAAGTGCATGGAAACAAACGAATAAGAGTGTTTGTCACGGAGTGTTAGTGAATTCCAGGTGTCCCAAGGATGAAGTGTGTTAGGAGAATTTAAGAATAAGAATTGTAGGATGCAAGCCTACAATTGTGATAAGGGGTTGGAAAATCAGTTTCAGACAAAGGGAGACTTTGGACTAGGCACAACATTATTTTTTCAATGACTTGCTTGGGTTCCCAAGTCGCAAAAAGAGCAAGGTTATCTATGAGGCCATGACAACTAGGGAGTGCCAAGGTGTGCAATGAATTCCAAGAATTTCTAACACATGTTATAGATTTTCAAGGCATGTTAGTCATGCCAAGACATGCCAAGTGCTAAGATGTGTTAGATGCTAGGGTGTGGCGCCAACACATGCCGGGGAGTGCCAGGGAAATACAAGGGAGAAATGGTTTCAATTTCATGGAAATGAATGAATAAGAGTGTGTGATAGTGTTATAGACATATTTGGGCACTACAACCCCAATCTTATATGTCCATAAATCAAGGGATTCTAAGTCCCTAAAAGTGTTGTTTCATACCCTAAAGGAATAAGGTCAGCTAATTACATCATCTCCCAGAAGTTCTCCATGAAAAACTGCTTAGAACTGGTCAAAACTGGACCATCTGACCTGCTCCATGGTCAAAGTGCGATGCATCCCACCTAATGCACACGGGGGGTGCAATGCATACTAAAAAGCCCTTCTGTGGGGTGCGATGGGCAAGAGTAGACAAATGGCAGAGACAGTTTGCAAGGTGGATGATCATGGAATCTTCCAGAAACTTCT
>APFE030691991.1:0-17424 GCA_000404065.3 Pinus taeda | reverse complement strand
ATGTGCCCCAAAACCATCACTATTTAACCTCGTCAACTTTTGACTCTATCCTGAGTCAAGTTTACCTAACAAAAAGTACCCATTAAAGTAGGGTTTTTTAGGAGGCCTACTTCGATATTTTGAAGTGATCGAGAGTTTCCATGGATCATTGGAATGCTTCCCGTAACTTGTGAACTGTTGGGGAGGAAGGTTTGTTGATCAATGATTGTAATTCCTCCTTGAAAAGGAAATGCAGTCTTTCTTAAGTATGTTGACACAACAACGGCCATAGCATAAATCCAGGGCCTTCCTAGTAGGATGTTGTAATTGAGGTCTCCATCAACATCAACATCAATTTCTACCGTTTTGCCCCCCAGTTCAACTTGCAAGTTACTTGAAATCCCGTACGGGGTGTATTTATGTCCATCGAATGCTTTTAACATCGTTGATGATCGCGACAAGGGCGGTGAGCCTAAAGTTTTCCAGCAACTCATTGACATAATACATGTAGATGCCCCCTCATCAATAATTGTTCGATGAACAGTTTTGTTGAGGGCTTTCACTTGAATGAGGAAAGCAAGTTGAGCTAATAACTGAGGTTCATATCATTTATGATTAAAGGCCACAAGATTGGAATCTATTGGGTCAATCCCACTTATTGCTGATAATAGAGCCTGCTTTTGGGAGGGGCAATTTTGCAGTACTTCAAGTGTCGACATAGCAGATGGCGATTGGGCCAAGTCCTCTACTATATTATAATTCTGTGTTGCTCTGGCATGAGGATTAAATGCCGATTTGTGTACTACTCCCTTTGGCGACTTTATCATTAGTTCAGGAATGGTGGGTGGCACAACTTCGGTCAAAGTTGTTGTCGAACTACTAGGTTGATCAGTAGCCTTGTTGTTTGACAATTGTGGATTCCCGTAATCTTTATTCCTTGTCGATATCAAAGCATCATTTTGTTGTTTTGAAATGGTCATTATCGCTAGCAACTAGATTGGTTTCTGGGTTTGGAAACGGATTAATCAATACCACTGAGATTTTTGAGTTTCTGAAGAAATTCTCAATCTTAGCTTTATGTGGACAATCTTTCGTCCAATGATCCTCATCGCATATAAAGCATGGATGACTGGGTTTCCTTTGTCCAGAAGGGTTTGCAGAAGATTTTTCAGGAGACGAATCATCTTGTTTCTTCTTTTTTCTTTTCCCTTTCTTCTTGCCCCCTGGTTGCTACAGTTCTTTGCCCTTGTCGGTCGACACGGCATTAACCTCCGAGGCAAGAAGTTCTTCATTTGCATTTTGACCAGAAACTGTGCGGGCTTTCTTAAATGTGGCCTTTGCGGTTTTCATGCTTGTTGTACCTATCAAGCCATCGCCAGCATGAGAGTCTTTGTTTGATTTAGGAGGAGGAGGAACGAAAAACTCTGGTCTAGGAGCATCAAGGATTTTATCATAGAGCGTGCCAGACTGAGTATAGATCAAGTCTAGATATTGCGCACGAGCGATGACTTGCTCTTTAGTGACAACCCACCCTTTAGCCACATCTTCTGTAATAGAAGGTAACAATGACTTAATAAACCATTCAGTTAGGAGTTGATCAGGAACATATGTTTTTACCATTCGACGACGACGACGCCGCCACTCATGAATATGATCAGATATGTGAGTGGTTGTCGTCTACTTAAAATTGGTAAGAAGCTTCATTCTTGTTTCGTACCTTATGGGTAACTGAAAATGGGTTAAAAAGGTGGTGGAAAGGGCGCTGAAGTGGGGATGAGTAAGAGATCATGAAATCTCCAAGTGGAATTGAGAACTATCAAAGAAATGACACTAATCAAAAACCCAGAAGCTGACTCACCCACCTGCAAACATCTATATATGGATCCCTCATCCTAGAGATCTAGAGGCTGGAATTTTGCATCTTGTAAGGAAGTGTTGTTGATTTCTTTGTGGAACATCATAGTGTTGGGTGATCTAGCTTTTTATGAGGTGAAGAAGGGCTTTCATGCTGAGAGGATGGTGCTGGGTCATACCAATGGGTTGTAATCCTCTCTTCTACTACTTCTATCAATAAAGCTATTTGAGTTTTCCTCCATATTCTTGTATGTCTTTGAATGTTGAATTGATATGTGCATTTGTATGGTCAATATATATCTGATCCTATATCGTTTATGATTATAGATCTCTATGCTTTGATGGTATTACGTTGCTTTGACTCTACAGGTGTTCTCTGAAGCGGGACAAGCGAGGAAGGAGCAACAAAGATCTGTCAAAGGGGAGAGGAAAAAAGCAAGGAGCCAAGCGAAAGACTGAGGTTGGTACTCTCTGCTTCTCTCTCATCTACTTCTCATAAATGAAAACACAAGTGACTTTAGTTTGTTTGTTTCTAAGATAACTACACGTCTTAGTGGGACTAGCAACTCTGAATGGACACTAGTTTTCCCGATAACAGATAGGGAGTTTTATCAAGTTATAGGTGTGTTAAGGAGGGAGTGACAAGGTATGATAGGTAGTGCCAAGGCATGATAGAGTGTTAGGAAAGAATGCCAATATGTTCCAAGTGTCAAAGTGTGCCAATGTGTGCCAAGGAGTGTTAGGGAGTGCTAAGGAAACACAAGGGAGCACTACGTCATAATGCATGGAAATTAATGAATAAAAGTGTATGATAGGGAGTGTCAATGAGTTCCAAGTTTGCTAAGGAGGAGTGACAAGGCATGCTTGGCAGTGCTAAGGAATGTTAGAGTGTTATGGCAACATGCAGCCAAGATGTGCCAACGTGTGCAAGGATGTGTTAGTTGAGAGTGTGTCGGGGAGTGTCAATGAGTGCTAGTTGTCGTGCCAAGGAGGGAGTGAAAAGGTATGATAAGCATGGGTAAGGCATGCCAGGGAATATCAAGGAATTTCAAGAAGTACTAGAGTGTGCTAGGTAGTTCTGGGGTGTGATAGCATGTGCCAAATAATGCCAAGGCATTCCAGGTGCTAAGACATGCTAGGATGTGCAGGGTGCCAAAGTATGCCAATATGCGTCAAGGAGTTTCAAGGCAACAAGAGGAATAACCAAGCTAAAATGTAAGGAAATGAACAAATAAGAGGGTTAATAAGTCGAGACTTTATCTTTTTCAAAAGGGGCATGCTAGGCACACTAATATTATGTTCCAATGCAAGCCAAGTGCCAATATATGCCAAGTGCTAATATTTGTCAATGAAATATTATGCCAAGGTGTTCCAGGACATGTTAGGGACTACAGGGCATGCCAACACATGATAGGGGAGTGCTATGCTATGCTAGGGCATGCCAACATGTGCTTGGGCATCCTACTCATGGAAATATGTTATAGGTACAAATATGTACCAGGTACAAAGATATTCTAAGACATGCGAGGTGCCAAGGAATGTTACTATATTGTTCCAAAGAATGTTAAGGTGTGCCATGAGTGTTGAGGAGTGCTAGGTATCTCTCATTAATAGAATTGACAGAGCTTGAATATGTATTAAATAATATAGTTCCTACACACACTAGTGGAACTTTATTTAAAGGAAAATTGCTAGATAATAAACCTAGTAGAGATGAATCATTTGTTGACTCATAGGAAAACTATATTCTTATGACTTGAGAGAAATGATACACACTAATTAATTCTTAACAAATTGATTGACTATAACCACTATGAACTTGGACACATAATGAAAAAGACTCCACAACAATGGTCTTAAATCGTTATCTTTTGACAAAAAACATAGTAACAGGTACATAGCGTCATCAAAGACTCATTGGAATGATCAATGACGACGAACATTTTTTGACCATCACCAAAAGTAACCAAAAAGAACATTAGTGAAGGTCAGTAAAAGATCCTCACTAGAAGTGTCACCAAAGAGAGAATTAGTGATGGGCCTTTAATGGCCCTCACCAAAAGTGTCACCAAAGAGAGAATTAGTGACAGGCCTTTAACAACCCTCACCAAAAGTGTCACTGAAAATGGCTTTGGTGACAAATCTTAAAGGACCATCACTATATACACTTACAACAACGTTTTTTTAAAGACCGTCACCATATGCGACATTGGTGATGGACCTTAAAGGTCTATCACAGGCATGAAGAGTCATCAAAAACTCATTGGAATGATCAATGATGACGAACGTTTTTTGACCGTCACCAAAAGTAACCAAAAAGAGCATTGGTGAGGGTCAATAAAAGATCGTCATTAGAAGTGTCAGCAAAGAGAGAATTAGCGATGGGCCTTTAATGACCCTCACCAAAAGTGTCACCAAAGAGAGAATTAGTGGCAAGCCTTTAATGACCCTCACCAAAAGTGTCATTGAAAATGGCTTTGGTGACAAACCTTAAAGGACCAGCACTATATACATTTACAACAACACTTTTTTAAAGACCGTCACCATATGCGACATTGGTGATGAACCTTAAAGGTCCGTCAAAGACATGACCCTCACCAATGACCTTTTTTCTTGTAGTGCTCCTTGCCCCCACAATAATAATAATAATAATTTACCCAATGCCAACCGCCACCCTTAGTTATTGGATAATTCATAGTGGGTTTGAGGGGAAATATTGGGTAAATAATAATATTAATGTCTGCTATGTCTCGCCCCCTACCCCATCCCATATCTTACTTAATGTGAACATTGAAATATTATATTTATTGGGGGATGACCTTTTGCCTTGTAGGAAACAAAGAATTGGACTATGCTTGGGGTTTGTGTTCATGTTTAATAATCTATCATAAACATATTCTCATCTATAAGGACTTTCCTTAGAAAAGAGAAGATATATAATTTCCTTATTGGTGTTGGTAGGCTCCAATTGATCATTCAATATATTGTTGGTAATTATCTTCCATAAGATAATAAATTGTCATTTGATCAAGAGAATTAAAAGTTTGTAGGCCTATTTCTCCTATTCAAAATTCTTTCATATTCTCCAATTAAATAATCAATATGTAGATACCATGGCTAATAAAATAAACTTGTTAACTTATGGAGAAATAGTTATTAATGGAGAGGGCACTTTTTGGCCAATCCATAACCTTCACTCATGAAATTTTTTATTTCAGACATATTGGATAGTAACTTTTTGTGCCACGTGCCAACATTCCTTGCAAAAATCAACTTTTTACTGGAAAATAGGTTGGAAGCAGACGTGGAGCAAAGTCCAAGATCATTTGATTCTCTCTTATAAAATTCAAATTGTATGGAGCATAAGGTTTTCAAATTTTTGGGAGTGTAGTAAAAAGTGTTAACTTTCTATAATTTTAGTTTAGTGGTTAGTTATAGTTGGTAGGAAGAAAACTTTTGTTGAGTGGAAGTTATTGTTTGTGCTCATATCAGTTAGCCAACAATTTGCATAATTGTATTTGATGTACTTGTTGCAAGTGAACCACAATTTTTTATAATACAAATTATCATTTTAGTTAAAAATAAATAAATAATATTATATTTATGAATGACACACACATGTGTGTGTGCGCATTTGATCTACCTATTAAGAATTACACCTCTTCTTATTGAAATGCATAAGGTACTTATGAATGGAGTAAGAAATATTTTATTTTCAACTTATATATATATATATATATATATATATAAAGAGAGACAGAGAGACGGAGACAAAGATTTTACTTAAGTGGACCTTGAATGTGTGTGTGTGTGTTACGCATCAACTCCATGTTAAGCACTAAAGGAATTATGCATATCTTTCTATTGAGATGTAAAATATATGTATCAGTTAGAAATTTTCGTTTTTAATCATTTTTATTTATCTTTATATATGTATATAGAGTTGATATAAATTTATTTAGTTAAGATGGACATTAAAATATTTTATTTATTGTCAACATTCAAATAATTTTAGTTACTAATATTTTGTTAAATGTTGTGTGTCAACTACATATTGAGTACAGGAGTAATTATGCATCTCCTTGCATTGTGTAATGCGTCATTGAATGAGGTCCATCTTAATCTTGATGTGTTGCTAAATATGAGGGAGATGTGTAATTCCTTCTATGGATGACATGGGGTTGATAAATGGCATATTAAGAACCAACTTAGATCCATATCAACTCAAGATCTATGATGAACCAAAAGGGATCAAAATTTGAAGAAAAGTTTGCACCTGTAGGGATTTGATCCCTCTAGATGCATGTTGGTTAAAACATTTTAAATGTGTGTTTCCCAATATGAGAGAGACATGTAATTCCTTCTATGCTTAACATGGAATAAATATGTGGGGAAATATTGGGAAAAAAATAATAATGAGGGTGGGATGGAGGGAAATATTGGATAAATTATTATAATGAAGGTGAGGGTGATAGTGGGGCGAAACATTGTGTAAATTATTATATAATGAAAGTGAGAGTGGGGATGGGAGGAAATATTGCATAAAATATTATATATTGAAATTGTTCGTATGTTAAGGATTACACATCTCCTTCTTATTGAAATGTAGAAGGTACTTATCAATGGAATAAGAAATTTATTATTTTCAATTATTCTATATATAAAGAAAGAGAAATCTAAATAAAAATTAAATTGATATTAATTTTTTTTCCTTAAATGGACATATGTATGTGTGTGCGCATTAGACACATCAACTCCATGTTATGCACCAAAATAATTATATATATCTTTCATATTGGGATGTAATAAGTATGTATAAATTAGACATTTTTTAATTTTAATCACTTTTTTTCTATATATGTATATAAATTTGATATAAATTTATTCAATTAATATGGACATATATATGTCTGTGTGTGTGTGTGTCTATACACACACACACACACACACACATATTCCCCTATGGGGGTGGCAGAGCATTGTTATAACGATGGGATAAGGGTTGGAGAGCATACCCCCATCTTCATGCGAAAATGTACTTGAATATGTCGTGTGACAAGTGTGGCACATGGATGCAAGGGTTTGCAGCCTTCAGTGATTATGGTAAATACGTTATATCCTAGCAAGGGGAAACTTTGTGGTGCTTATTCTGGCTTATGAGCGTTGTTGGTAGTCGTAAGTGGTTGGATATGACTGCATAGACTGGCTTCTTGTGTACTTTGGAATGATGTAACTACATTGCAAGGTTTGTGTCTGTACGACAAAGCTTCACTTCTGCATTAGCTTGTGGGATTTTTAATTTCACGGTTTGGGACCCTGAACCTAGTACAACACAGGAAAATTGGCAACTTCATTGAGAATTGGCGTACCATGTCTTGGGTTGTTTTGGTCCTATCAATAATTTTTCAATAAAGGCAGTTTCTATTATGGTTTCTGGCGTAAGTCCTTATTTACCTCTGCTTTGGGATTGTATTTGGCAAGGGTCTAGTGCTAGGGTCCTTGTGATGTTGGCTCCGGTATACTTCTTGTTTTTTTGTTGCATGGTTGTCATTTTTGAGTGTTGGTTTCTTGGTGTTGAGGTGCTATGGGTTGGTCTAGCTTTTGTTTGGGTCGTTAATGAGGCTCTGTTAGATTATTAGTGTTGGAAGCCATGGTTGTTGTGGATGAGCCTCAATTCCTTGTGTTATTTCTTTGTGGTAAGTGTTGAGGTGGTTAATGTGTTGTCTTTAGGCAGTCGAGTAGGGGTTGGTGAGATATTTTTTCTCTGCAAAAGTTACTTTGGAATTTTAGGGTGAGGGGGAATCGAGGTCCTTTAGGCCCTATAATTTATTTATTTTTTTCTCATTGTTTTCTTTTGGTTGCTTCTCCCAAGGGGGCGATGCAATCCCATTCATTGACTCTTTTGGAAAATAGTCTGTGTTTTGTTCGGTTGCATTGGTGCTCTAAATTCTTGGAGATTGGTTGGTTTGGCAGTTTGAGACATCAATGGAATATGTTGCGTAAGTGAGTGCAAAGGGCAGGATCCATCCAGGGATGCTTGGCAGGGCACTGTGGTTATGCAAGGAGAGTTGAGATGAGGATGGCGAGGAGGCAGTGTCAGTTGGTGAAATTTCTCAAGAGGCTTTGCCAGCCCATACATCCACGATGGCTCCCCCTACTCTAGATTTCATTGCACTACAAGTCAATAGTATTACTATGCTTGTGGTCGACATGAGCAGACAAATGCAGGATCATTATGCTGAATCAATGAGCCTTATGGAGGACATTCAACATGCCTAATAGGACCAGCTCTATCGTCTAGCATCTCTTCGACGTAATCAATGTCGCCTCCATGCTAGGTTAGATAGGTTAGAGGCTCAGATAGAACACCTTGAGTATTGTGCTCATGGGAAACCTCGCCCTCCTAATCTTGAAGCTGATCATGTTATCGTTCATCTTAGTAATTTGTAATGTTGGTAGGTTTTGTTTGTATCCTTTCTATTTTTTGGAACCTCAACAGTTATGGTCTTTTGAAAATCTTATGAATTTTGGTATGTTATTAGTTGTATCAATCTTTCTCTCGTGGCCAATAAATCTGGTCAAGGTGAGGCTAAGAGGGAAGAGTCATCCAAAGATATATTTTGTACTCTTTTGAAGCATTAATGAAAAATCTTTGATCTCACACACACACACACACACATATATATATATACATATACATATACATATATATGGATGGTAACTAGTGAATCAGTAACTTCAGAGGACTAATCTATGCAAGACTTAAGATCAAATCACATTGTTTCCTAGTGATTGCCACTATTCAACTCAATTTCAAGATATTCAAAGATTTGTGGCCTTTCAGGCTTATAGGATTTTTTTCTCAAAACAAATGTTCAACTTGTACAAATTATTGTCGCGTGGGCTAACATGTCTCTAGAGAATAGCATTGGAGTGGAGGGGGAATTGAAACTGCTAGCTTCCACTTAAGCTATTATCCTTTAATGAACATTGCAATATTTTATTTATGCTCAACATTCAAATAATTTTAGTTATTAATATTTTTCTAAATTTCATGTGTTAACTACATGTTAAGTATGGAGGGAATTATGCATCTCCTTTGTGTTGAGCAACACACTATTGATGGAAATTTATCTTAAACCTAATGTGTTTCTCAATATGAGGACAATGTGTAATTCGTTTTATAGTCAGCATGGAGTTGACACGTTGCATATTAAGACCTAACATATATCCATATTAACTCAAGGTGTATCATAAACCAAAAGGGATCAAAATTTGAAGAAAAGTTTGCATTTGTATAGACTTCCTCTAGTTACATGGTAGTTAGAACATTTTAATAGTGTGTTGCTTAATATGAGGAAAACATGTAATTTATTTTATGATTAACAAGGATTTAAAACATAACATATTAAAAACCAACAAAAATATATATTAATTCCACATTTATCAAGTACTAATTAAGATCAAATCTTTTGAGATACAATTTTCTCTTCAAATTTTATATTCTAAAAAAATTTATACTTATAAATAATTTAATCCTCTTATTTAATCAATCAAAAATGCAAATTAATAATATGTTCAAATAATATATTCCAAATCATAAAAATTGAACTACAATAACTTCATGATAAATATGTCTCATATTTCTAAAAATAATTTACCTCGTAGTCGGAACTTAAGTTTGACCATAATATCATCTTTAAAGTTTTATATGGAAAAAGATAAAATAAGATATAATTATAATTAAAGATAGAGCTATTCTTGGAAGTTAAAACAAAAAGAAAATTATAATATATAAATAAAATTCATGATATTGTTTTGGTGATTATTTGTTATAATGTTATTTTGATGGTGAAAAATAAAGTGGTCATGCTTCTATTACTTTGTAAAAAGGTTAGATTAGCATCACATCAACATGTATAGGTTAGTGCCTCATGAACATGTAGTTGGCATATATATATTAAATTTACTCTTATAGATTAAATAAAGTAATGTAAAAAGGTTAGGTTAGCACCACATGAACATGTATAGGTTAGTGTCTCATGAACATGTATGTTGGCCAATTTATATATATATATTAAATTTATTGTTATAGATTAAATAAAGGAATGTAATATGTGTGCGTTAGGATAAGACAAGTATATTATTACAATGATGTTTGTTGATGCTCGTGGTAAAAAGAAATATTTGTGAAAATGCAGGGTTGGTGGTCAGCCAAAATCCCCTTGAGAATTATAATTACTGAGGATCACACGTAAAAGCCTATTTAAAGATAAGCAAATGAATATATTGAGGGGTTAAAAGATTTCAATTACAAAACTTTTGTGATTGAAAAATTGTGAATGAACCATGTATACAATTTTTTCTTTTCTAAACTAATAAAATAATAATAAACAACATATATATGAATGAATAATAATTTTTATATAATAAACTATATATAATATATATATATATATATATATATATATATATATATATATTATATTAATGAATAATAACTTTGTTATATAAATTTAATAAAATGATAATATATATTTTTTAAAATAATAAATATTAATGAATAATAACTTGATTATAAATTTTAATAAAATGATAATAATATTTTTTAAATAATAAAAAAAATCAAAATTATATTGAAACAAAAAAATATAGAAAATGATAATTACACTGATGGAAAATTATAAAATATAAAATAATGATTTGAGTATTGTAATCACAAATGGGGAGTTAGAAAGGTGAATTACTAGTGATTAATAATGTATAAATCATATAATATAGCTCAATCATAATATCTATGTATTAATTAAAATGGAGATGATAATAAAAAAGTTAAAAGATGATAAATTTATAAATTTCGTTAAAATATTCATGTAGAATTAATAGAAAATAGTTTTAAAAAATCATAGAAAATTAATGAAGATAATTTTACATAATAAAATTGAATATTTAATAATAACATATTTGTATGGTCTCTTATCATTAAAAAAAGTACACATTATTATATATAATAGTTGAATATAATTATTTTTTAAATTTATTCAATATTTTTTTTCTATCATATATATGATTTTAAGAAAAAAATATTTATAAATAATAAAATAAGATAGTAACAAATATCTATAATAAATTTTGGAAAAAAAAAACCGAGTGAGTAAAATATAACACCAATCACAAATCAATATATATATATATATATATGGAATCAATGAAAACTAGCTATGTGATGAATTAGCTATTATTATACTTGCTAAAGGTATAGGTATATAGCGAAACTATTAATGTTGCTTACTTATTTTTATATTTTGATTTAACTTTTTAAAAACCATTATATTTAAAATTATTTTAAAAAAATGTTGTGTTTTAATTGGATAATAAGGTTTCGGGTTTTATTGCCAACTTTGCTCTTTTCAAGACATTAATTTCATATTTTTCCAAAGTTTCATATTTATGTCCACTTTTTTCAAAGCATATTCATATTTAAAGTTTTAAGTTATATTAGTTCGATATTTCTCTTCACCTTTCTCAATATATATTCATATCCAAAGTTTGTTTTCCCCACCATTTTGTTGCCCTGTAGCTTTCTTTAAAAGCACATTTCTATTGACACCACATGTCAAGTTGTGACTTCTCTTGATACCATGTCCTCCACATGTCTTGGTGTTGCATCTTTCCCCGATAGCCACACCGCTTCTTCCCTTTCCTTCCCTTTCTTGAACATATATTGTTGGAAATAATACTGGGGGGGGGGGGGGGGGGGGGGGGTGAATCAGTATTATCAGGTCTAATATTCCTTTTCTAAAACCAAATTGTATACGCTACTTTAGTTAATTAAACCCGCGTATATACGCAACTATTCAAAAGGAAACCCGCATATAAAAAGCAAACTTTTAATTTACTTTAACTTTCTGATGATGATTGTTAATCTATGATGCATTAACCAGTAACCAGAGACAGTAAAACAGAGCAGAAAGATAATCACACACAAGAACACAAGATATAAGGTGGAAACCCAATGTGGGTGAAAACCACCTACTGCAATTCGTCTTTATCTTTCTTTAATTAGAAACTTCTGTTTACAATGTACTGGTGCAGTCCTTTACCAGTACGTAGGCTGCAACCTGCAGAGAACTACAACCCTCTCTCGTTTTCCAGACTCTCCTGGAAGGGAGCTACAACCCCCTTAGCTCTTGTACTAGTCAAGATACTAGTATGTAGGTGCTGGCCTACAGAAGGCTACAACCTTCTCTTTCTTCCAAGGACCACGTTTCATAAATTTTTAGACTTGATCCATGAACATCAATCAATCATTAAGAATTTCTCCATCAACCAATCACCTTTCACCAAATAGATCTGACTCAAGTAGATATTTCTCTGACAGTTGTACCCAAAACACAGTACCAGTAACCACACACCAAAGCAGACCCAGAACACAGCAGCAATGAACAGAAGCAGCAAGATCACAGATTAAAACATATACACTACTTTATCATCCTGAAACATGCGAGCATACGCTTCTGCGTATGAAACAACCTGCGTATACGAGTTATGACTTCACTGAACCTACGTGTATACGCGACTTCGCTTTACTGAACTTGCGTACAGATCTATAAAGGATAATTCATTCTTTCAGATATTCAATCACTAATTAACCCAGATTATCAGACTTGTAGATCAAGTAAGTGCCACATCTAGCAGATCAAAATCATATAAAGATACTATCATTCAAGCTTAAAGATTATGACCCATGAATAGATCTTATCCTTCTTTTGCGCTAAGGTTCCTCCTTCATTCAAATCCAGATCTGCATCACAACCCAATTACCAATATACCAGCTCTAGCACCTTATCAGATATTCAATAATAATGTTGATGATCATTTGCCACATGATCTCCTTCCTCTTTTATAGCCTTAGGCCTTCCCCAATACCATGGTCCAAAACCATAATATTTCAATACCATGAACCCGAAACTAGGGATCAACACATCTGACGAGACGCCATGGTCCAAAACATAAGTTCAAATCCCAAGGACTAACTACCATGGGCCAAAACTATGATCCCCAACATATCCGCGCTTTTTCAACGTATAACCCACGTGTATACGCGTCTTTGACTAGATGAACCTGCGTTTATGTCTTTTTCTTCTTTCTGAGTGCCTGAACTGAGATCTGTTACCAAAGAGAGTTGTCATCAAGGACAACACATGTGCCATAGCTCCAAACCTGTGCCATAATGCCAACAATCTCCCCCTTTGGACTTGATGGCAACACTAAGATCCTCAAGATCATTCTCCCCCTTTGTCATCAAGGGCAAAGGGTTGTGCTCCCCCTGAGTACATGTTGAAATCTCTGTCCTACTGTGCTGACCATGCTCCCTCTGACTATAGGCAAGATCTGCAAAAAGATGTTCTTCAAGAAGAACCAAGACTTATGCATCATACAAGACCTTCCTAGCACCAAAAGACACAATACGTACATCCATCACCCAACCAAGTGGGGATACATCGGAAATTTACATATGATGACTAAATACATTACACCTTCATCCCAGGCATAGTGGGGAAACCAATATAGGTCGTTACATGATCTTGACACCATATAAGAAAGAGATACATGACATAGAGACGAAATATATGACTTATGAAAGTCACCAACAACTGATAGCAGCAGCAACTGTCAATCACCATTCAGATCAGAAACCAAGATTCCTTCTATTCTCCCTCTGCCTCTGTTCCACTTGAAATCAACAACAGCTATGAACCAGAATCAAAAAGCTTCTAAGATAATGCCAACAATGCATTATTAGAAGATTATCTGATCCCCCTGAACCTGTGCCGGATGGTCTCTGTTAGACCCACATCAAAATACCTTCAACCAGAGCATGCTCCTTCTGATATCCATCAAGCCTCCATATACGTGACTTTATCTGCACACACCGGCGTATGTACGCGGATCCTCATCATCCAACACGCGTACACCCATTTTTCTCTGAAACAGATAAGATTTAACAGCAAGATGATACATCAACTACCCCAGCTTCTGTCTGAGATATTCAAAAGTTTCCCTGGGCAGTGGTTTGGTGAGAATATCAGCTACTTGTTACTTAGAAGGAACATACTCCAATTTAACCTTTTGTTCCAACACTTGTTCCCGGAGAAAGTGATACTTGATCGGTATGTGCTTGGTCTTTGAATGCATGACTGGGTTTCTTGAAATGTTGATTGCACTTGTATTATCACATAAGATGGAGATAGGTGGTGTACAAGTGATTTGAAAATCCTGCAAAGTCTGCATCATCCATAGAAGTTGGGTGCAACAAGATGCAGTAGCCACATATTCTGCTTTAGCTGTAGATAAAGCAATCGAACTATATTTCTTTCTGAACCACGATACTAATCTAGAACCCATAAAGAATGCACCACCACTTGTGCTCTTCCTGTCATCCACGCTTCCAGCCCAATCTACATCTGTATAAGCATGAAGTGTGAGATCTGTATCTCTAGGATACCATAAGCCATAGTCTTGAGTTCCTTGAAGATATTTGAAAATTCTCTTCACTGCCTGAAGATGAGTTTCCTTTGGATTTGCCTGAAATATTCCAACTATTCCCACTGCATGCATGATGTCTGGTCGGGTACCTGTCAAATAAAGTAGACTTCCAATCATAGACCTGTAGTTTGGTTGATGCACTGCTGCTGATTCAGCATTTGCACTGAGGCTGCATCCTGTGACCATGGGGGTACATACTGGTTTTGCATCTTCCATGCCATATTTCTTCAATATCTGCTTAAGATATTTGGTTTGGGATAAGAAGGTCCCGCCTTCATTTTGTTGGATTTGAAATCCAAGAAAGTATGTCAGTTCTCCAAGAAAAGACATTTCGAATTCTTTATGCATCACCAAGGCAAAGCTTTGATTCATAGCTTCTTCATTTCTGCCAAAGATAATGTTATCTACATACGCAACAAGTATTAGTAATTTGTCATTTTCAATTTTTAAATAAAGATTGCTATCTGCTGATCCTTTTGAAAAACCTTGTTGATGAAGATATTTGTCCAATCGGTAGTACCAAGCCCTTGGAGCTTGTTTAAGACCATAGAGAGCCTTTTTCAGTCTGCATACAAGATTTGGATCATTCCCAAGGATGAAACCATCTGGTTGCTCAATGTACACTTCTTCTTCTAAGTCCCCATTCCGAAAGGCAGATTTCACGTCCATTTGAAAAACTTTAAAATTCTGAAAGCTTGAGAGAGCAAGGAACATTCGAATGGCCTCAAGTCTAGCAACAGGAGCAAAATTTTCTTCAAAGTCTATCCCTTCTTGTTGAGCATACCCTTTACAAACAAGTCGGGCCTTGTTTCTAATAACATCCCCATTTTCATTCAACTTGTTCTTGAAGATCCATTTTGTCCCTATGACATTCTTATCTTTTGGTCTAGGAACCAACTCCCAAGTGTTGCTCTTTTCAATCTGCTCAAGTTCTTCATCCATTGCCTTGACCCAGCATTCATCTTTGCATGCCTCTTTTACATTCTGTGGCTCAGTGGAGGAGAGGAATGCCAAGTAGCTTGAGGCTTCTGCAATTGTTCTTCTAGTTTGTACACCTTCTTCCTTCTGCCCCAAAATCTGAGATTCATGATGATTCTTCAGAACATACCAAGATGGAGTCTTCTCTTCTGCCCTTATCTGTCCTTCTGGCTCCTCATGAGTTTCTTCTTCATAAGTTTCTTCTTCACCATCAGTTTTATTTTGAGGATAGTCTTCATCCTCTTCGATATCTTCATGATTTACTTGTCTAGGGATGTATCCTTTTTCATCAACCACTACATCAATGCTGTCAACAATTCTTCCGAGTCTTTTGTTATAATACTTATATGCTTTTCTGTAGGGGGAATATCCAAGGAGAATGCCTTCGTCTGCTCTAGGTTCAAGTTTCCCAAGATGTTCATCAGTATTCTTGATATAGCATTTGCTCCCAAAAATTTTGAAATGTTTTACCGAAGGAGTCTTTCCATACCAGAGCTCATGCAGAGTTTGAGTGTTGTTTACTCGGACATTTGTTTTGTTGAGAATAACAACCGCAGCATATGCAGCTTCACCCTAGAAGGTTGCGGGAGTTCCAGACTCATCAAGCATAGCACGTGCCATTTGTTGGATTGTTCTGTTCATCCTTTCCGCCACTCCATTTTGCTGAGGAGTCCTAGCTGTAGAGAATTCCCTTTTTATTCCATGCTCTTCATAGAAATCGAAAAATTCATTTGAGGTAAACTCCCCACCTCTGTCAGACATGAGGCACTTAATTTTGTAATCTGATTCATTTTCGACCAAGGCTTTGAAGGATTGGAATTTTTCGAATGCTTCGTCCTTGTGCTTCATAAGTCCTAACCAAACCATCCTGGAGAAGTCATCGATGAATAATATAAGGTATTCTTCTCCTCGAGGTGGCCTTTTCCTAAATGGACCACATACATTTGTATGAAATAGCTCAAGAGGCCTGCTAGCTGATCCTTCCTTCTCAAGGAAGTTAGTTCTGGTTTGCTTCCCAAAATGACATGATTTACATATGCTGTTGTCCGGAAGACCACGAACTCCCTGATAATTGCATGCTTTCCTTATTTGTGAAAAGCTTAGATGCCCCAACCTCTGGTGCCATAACTAGTGTTCATCATTCTTGCTCAAGTAACATTGTTGTTCTCCTTTTTCAAATATGTATAGATTATTTGGAGTTATTTTGCATTTGATAATTGTTTCTCCTGTATCAAGATCACGAACACTACACCCATCTAATCGAAATATCACCTCAGTTTCATTATCGCACATCTGACTGACACTCAATAGATTATGTTTCAAGCCATCAACATATAAAACATTTCCAGCTTTGACATCCTCTTTCAACTGAGCAATGCCTTTTCCTTTTATGGATGTTGGAGTATCATTTCCAAAAGAAACTTTCTTTCCATTTTCTAAAGCAGTATATGATTCAAGTTTTTCTTTATCACCTGTCATATGCTTCGAACATCCACTGTCGATGTACCATTGATTTTCCTGTCCTTCCGCATATAAAGCTATCCCACATCTTTCTGGTTGTGATTCCTTCATTCTCCAAGTTTTGGCACTTGAGGTTTGTTCCTTCTTAGTTGTCTTCCAAAACCTGCTCCTGCATTCAGAATCTTCATGAACAAAATTATTACAAATAGAACATTCAATTTCACTTTCAAGGGCGGAGAAGTTGTTATAGGTCCTCTTCGTGATTGTAGGCATACTTCTTAGCTTTTGAGCTTCTCTAGTCATGATTGTCTTATAGGCAACACATTGAGCTGCTTTGTGACCAAAGTTATGGCAAGAGAAACATTGGCCATTGAAGAAATTTCTTCGACTATCATCCAACCGTTTGTATTTTCTACTACCATCCATTCTTGAAGAAAATTGGGAAGATTTTACCTGTGGCTAGTTGTAGCTTCTGTTTGTCCTTAAGGTAGCATGCCCCCGATTTTCTTGATAGTCTTTGTTCGTCCCTGAGGAAGACTGTCCCTGATTTACCTGATGATTTCTATTAGGCCTTTGCTCACTCCTTCTTGTTGCATCAAGATA
>APFE030691986.1:402820-462271 GCA_000404065.3 Pinus taeda | reverse complement strand
TCCTAATCATATTGAAACTCTAATTCTATCTCCTCGTATTTTGATTCCTTTCCAGGTCTTCAACAGCTGTCTCCTTCAGTTATGGCCATGATTGCTGAGATAAGGTTGTATGAAACCAAATTAGTTTCAAATGTTGAACGTGCTGATAGTTCATGTATCATAATAATCATCCCCTGTTTTCACGGTCTTTGTTCCCATCATCTTTCGAAAGTTTAGGCATATGTTCCCAGTTGTTTAATGCTTCAAAATATGATGAGCATCACCATCTTTCCAGGTATGCTGGAAGCCTTGTTGAATGGACAAGTGTACAAGCCAACCTTTACGTATGCATCTTCAGCCAAACCCTAACTGTAGGTAATAAAGTACCTTTATTAAAGTTTTTAGCTTAAGACAAAATATTTCACCTTTATGGAGAATGCACATTTGTCATTATCTGAATGGCTATGCTAGCCTTATGTGGTCTCCTTGATGTTCCTTAGGCGTTTCCTTTGATAATTTTCTGATCCTACCATCAAACTGTTTGTCTTCATCATAAAACAACACCTACAGCAGTTTCATAGCGCGCTACGAAACTGCTGTTTTTTCAAAAACACAGTCTTTAGTGAAGGTCTCAATATTCTCTGTGGATTTTCGTTCATTTTGTAGGTGTCTCTGATGGAGTTAAAGGAGAGTAACTCATGCTGCATATTTGATATGAATTATTTCCACTTGTACAGTTTCTACAAAACTGCTGTTCTGGCTGAAAAATATGTCTCGGGACAGAGTTCATAATTTCTCACAGAAAACATATTTGGAAAAAATGAAGGAGGTTTTTGTGAACCCATCCGTGCTTAACAAAAACCTCTTTTGGTTTTTTGAAAAACTACTCCAGCTGCCCAGAATCGATCCTTGAAGAAAATGTGTAAAACAGGAAATTAAAAACTGCATCTACAACAGTTTCGTAGCGCAACGTTAGTCACTCGATTCTCCCAGCTCATAATCAATTTGAAGAAAATGAAAGAGGTTTTTCTAGTTCAATATGTTAGGAATAAAAACCTCTTTCAGTTTTCGAAAATAGTATTTCAGCCGCGCTAATTACCTCCTGGAAGCTAACTGCTTAAAACAGAGAAGTATGCCTGTAACAAACATCACCTACAGCAGTTGTAGCCAGTGTGCTAGTATGGAGATCTCCCATTTTGAACCACACCACCTAGAGGTGGTACTGTAATCGATGGATTACCATCCTCATCACCATTGCTCCTTCTATGCCAAGTTTATGCAATTCAACACAATTCCACAAGCCTGGGTTTTACTCTGGGCTAAATCATCAAGGCTTCCCGTCTCTAGAGATAAACCCAAGTGTGTTGCCTGCAAAAACCATTTTCTTTGACTGGAATCAATAGGCTGGCCCTTCCATAAAGAAAATCAAGCTGGATCTTTTTCAAGATTGAGAAGTTCAAATGAAAAATATGATGACTGTATAAAAATCAATCTTTCAACATGAAGTCTTGCTCCTATGAAGCAGTTATCAACAATTTTGCAAATGTCTTGATCTAGCTTTGCTACATCTACCGGAATTGTAAGGTCAATCTCCTTGAGACTGTAGTAAAGAGCGTTCACCGAAGTATTAGGTAAAACATCACCAGGATTTACCATAATGCCCTCAGCTACAAAAGAAGTAATTATTAAACATGATTCCTCTTGAAGATTAATCTTCATGAGCTGCAACTGAACAACTGTATGTGATGGACCAAAAAGGCTCTGGTGTGGCTCTAAACACTGCAGTGTCAATAGTAGTAAGCACCATTCGGGCAGGAACCTTATCATCAAAATTTAGTATATGAACCTTCTGCTGAAAACTTGAGCAAATCCCAATTTCGTAGGGCACTACGAAATCACTTGAAGCATATTGCGCTGCGAAACTGTTAAAAGAGGATTCATGCGCTGCAAAAACACCCTGTCTTTAAGCTAGGCTAAACAATTTTTGGCAATAGTATTTTCAGTGATAACACCTTCTACCAAGTGGCATCAACTTGTGTCATGAGAACCTAGGCCTCCCTCATCTTGGCCAAGCGCTGAGTGATGGCGACCATTTGCGCAGTCCCTCGGACGTTGTCATAAGCCTGCTGCAACTCCCGCGCTTCTGTCTCTACCTGCTGCAGCATTGGGTGTTCCTGAAGGGATGTGAGCGTAAGGAGGGACTGATCCAACAATCCTGAGCAATCTTGGACAACGCACTCTATTACTTTCAATCGTACTTGAATTTCACAGCGGCGCTGCTCTTGAACTTCCAGGGTTGTAGTAGGTTGCGCCTTCATCCTTAGTTCCGCGATTTTTAAGTTCAATTCCCACTGAGCTTTCGCGGCCTCCTCTTGGGCCTAATGGAATCCTGCGGCCATGTGATGAATCTTTTTGGCTATTTGGAGTTCCGCTGGCACAACCAACTCTGGTACACTGTTATAGACCTCTGCCATGGCCTGTTCCAACTCCTTGTTGTGTGCAACCAAGTCATCGCGCTATAGACTGACCTGCTCCTAATGTTCCTTGTGTTCCATTAAGACTTGGAGGGCGCGGCCTTCCCTTGCGCGGAGCTTAGCGGTCACCCCATCCTGCAGGTGGTAGAGGGTTTCTCGTGGAAGAGCGGCCAAATTCAGCCCCCAACCCCTCATGTCACCTTCAACTTCTACTAAGATGGTGCCTACTGGTAATATGAAAGTGTTCATTGTGGAGGCACGCATCATCTGCTCCACTGCGGGTGTACCTTCCATGAGGGTCGGAATCATCCCTCCTAGGGGTCGCACTTGTAACGCCTGCAACTGTGCCCTAAGCTCCCCCAACACAGTTGTCTGCTCTAACATCAGCTCCTCCAGAGCAGCTTTAGCGACATCACACGCAGGTTCGCTGCTGTGAAGAAAGTCTTTCTCCAAGGTCTTTGCTGTCTTTGTCTTTTTGTGTGTATGAGGCGGCTCCTGGATGCGCGGCCGCTTGACTTGGGTCGAGTGTGTAGTAAGGTATGTGCATTCCTGTGTCTCTGCTTCCTCTCATATGTCCTGCTCCGTGGAAATTTCTTGATTCATCCTAATTTCTTCCACGGTAGTGGTTGCTGCTACTTCCTTAGTCACCTCCTGCTGCGAGGCTGCTTTTTGTTCCTAACGCGCCCTTTCCACCATCTTCGTGATTCGCAACTTGAGTTCCTTCTTTTGCTGCTGTGATGTAATCTTTTCTAAGTCTGCCACGTCTGAGGCGTGCCACTCCGAAGGCTATGCTGCCATTACCTCGTAAATTGCATTGTCCATTGCAATGAACAGGAGCTTTACCCATGTTCAATTTGGATCCTTCCGCGCTCGGATATACAAATTATGCATGTCCGCCTTGAAATCAGTCATGCTATGTAAACTGTTGTATACTATCCGGGATAACTATGGTCTACGAGCGATCCATGTCTAAATACTCACCTCCATGAATATCCAAAACACCTTGATCTCATGAATCCTCATGGCATCTCTCGTAGCCCGGAGCGCGTTATACCGCACGACTTTAGGAAGGTTCTTCTCAATGTCATGAAACTAGCTACCCTTCGGCAGTTCTCCTACAATCAGAAGGATTGATAGTAGCAACCATGCGTAATGGAAAGTCTTACCTTTCTCCTGGGCTTCCCTGCAATTCATCAAAAAATCATCGCAAAGAAATTGTGCCCAGTTGAACTGAACCCCTTCTGCACACTGCTCCGCAAGCACAATGACAGGGGATGGCACCTCATTTGCGAGGAATTTCCTCATGAGCTTACTGGCCAGTAACTGGGTGGAAACTCGCACCCCTCGGTCTTTGATGCTTGCTATTACATACCCGCGCTTCTGCTTTTCCAGCTTATATTTAGCCTTCATTTCTTCTGTGAGGCCCACGTCGCTACTTGTTCTAGCTATGTCTGTGGGGTTGTTCCCTTTAGTAGGTAGCTGGGTAATTCTGTGTACTAAATCAGCCATGATAGGAATCAGTTCCTCTAGCCAGAGATACCCATCATGTACTAGGCATAGTAACTGTTGGATGACAAAAATCGTGATGGCCGCACGGTGATAGTGGGGTATCCACCTCAGATTGAGTAATCCCGCTTTCTCCACACCCCGTAACCACTTCTGCTTCAGTAATTTTTCCTTGGCCAATTGGGGCAACTTCTCATTGTCTGTAAGATCCCAATCTTCGAACTTGATATTCGGTATTCAGCCCAATGGGAAACCGTCAAACCTTATTTCATCTAGAAGAAGCGGAGTTTGGAGGGTACTCTTCGTGGCCTCTAGGTCTTTCGGTATCTTGGCTGTCCCTTTCCACGGAGAGATATATGGTGGTAGCGAAGGTACTAGGGGAACATTTTCCTCTTCCTCATCCTGCGCTTCAATCTGAGCGATCAGGTCTTGCAAATCTTCCTCTTCCTCCTCGAGTTCAGTGGTAATTACTTTGCCCTTGTCTGCTATTGACAATTTACTGAATTGCGGTGATACCTGGACTGGCCCCTTAGTTTGCTTGTCCTTCTGAGGTCGCAGCGTGCATGGGAACTTTGGAACTTCTAGGGTAGCGGCCGCCTCTCCCAACTCCTCCTGGGTCAGATAGGGCTCTTCCATGAATCTTACTCTGGTTCTCATGGTTTCTATCCTAAATTTGCTCAGGGACGTACTCACGGGTGGCCAGGTAGGTGGGTGCTTGCTGCTCTGTACTGGCTCGAATCTCAAATATCCAAGGTTTTTTGTGGGGTTACCCCAATGGTTTTTATAGGAACGTGTGAATTTGAATTCGACCCTTCCCTCCACTTCTGAGTCATTAATATCTTCTTGGTGGTAGATCTTTTCGTATCTAGCTTGGAATTCCTGTCTTAATGACCCATCGTCCACTCCTCTCTACCGTAAATCAGACTTCTTGTCATGAACAGTGATGGCAACGGTCACCTCCCAGCCTTCTCACAAGGCAACGGAGCCTTTCATGCGTGACTGCAACCCAGACAACCAACTGATCCTGCGCATGATCCCCTGTTCGTGCAGCTCTCCGGCAGACTTGTTTATAGTCCTGCGCCTCCTTTCAATTGCTTGGAGCACTGAGACTGTGCTTTCCACAGCTATTCAGGTGGTCGCATTCCACGTGTGATACTTCCGCTTCCCTGCTAGCCTGGGCTGCGGGCACCCTTTGAGTGTATTTGTATTTGGTAGCACATGGCGTTCTTCGTGATTTTGTTCAGCACGGTGTTGTCGCAGCCATGATAGCAAGGTCGCAGCTTGTTCTAATGTTGCAGTAGGGCCGGCCAGGCCTGGTTCCCTTAGTTCTGCGTGGTCTACTTGTATGATTTTGGTGTTTAGTTTGTTGATTTCTTCATCCAATATCATGCTCTTCCTCCTCAACCATGCCCATTCTTCATCGAGTTTGCGAATTTTCAAATTCTTGCGCCAAATGATTTCCTGTAACTGCTAAATTCCTTGACCTCGGTTTTCACGTCCTGTGGGGGCTGCAATCTGGGGAGATTCCACTGTCAATGATATGATCACCTTTGCACTCCTATTTTTACTTACGGTCCTACATGCCCCTCAAACCCTTGGTACCCACAGATTGTTCATGCTCCTACTTATTTTTCTGATGGCTTTGTCGTCGAACAGCTGGCGGAATGTGTCGTTGTGGCGAATTCTGATTTTTTATTCTTAGTCGGTTAGGTGATTGCACAACATACACCTACATCCTATGCCACTAATGGACGCTCAACCCGCTTTGTCCTCCAAACCGTACGCGCGCCTGCCTTCTACGTTCGCACCAGTTCCTCCTAGTCATTAGACATGTACTCCACCCTTGTGCAATTGTTGCGCACAGCGCCCCTGTTTGTGCATCCTCCTGCTTTTGTTCCAGTATTGTCTTTTCGTAGCAGTCTACAGGTTCCTCCACATTCGTTGCACCCGCCTCTGTTGGAAGTTCCCTTGCTTCTGTCATTATGCGGCATAGCGATCTAACCATCATATTACAATTTAGCGTTGTTACCTCATGCAATCGGTTCTGCCATCGCTCAATCTCTTCATCTGAGTCTGACGTGCAGGAACTGTCACGTTCCCATGAGATTCTCCCATCCGTTGTCGGATAGATCCTAATCTTATGCTATGATCTGGTAGATGCAGTCTAGTTCATCATCACTGTCCTCATCGCGCACAGGCTTAGTGTAGCGCGCTTCTTCGGCTGGGTCCAGCGGAACCACTACGCATAGAGACTTTTTCTCAAATATCATTTTCCATCTCTTTAGGTTGATGACTCCATTCATATCCGTGGCCCAGTCTATCCCTAACAATGCAGGGTATGGGTTACTGTCATCCACAATTTATATTACCTCAAAATCTTTTTGTGTGCTCGTGCCTTCAATGTCTACTGTAACTCCTTGCAATCTCCCCATGGGAAAGATCTTCTGTTGGTTCGCCATCCTTAATTGAATAGGAGACCATTGTAGTGTAGGCCTACCCATGCATTCCCAGGTCTGTTTAGGTAGCACATTTGCATCTGATCCCAAGTCCAGAACAACCTGATCCATCTGATAGTCACCAATTTGTGCAGTCAACCGCATTTCCCGTCCAGTGCACAAAGCATGCTTGCCTAGTTTCCGGACCATGCACGGTTCACCCAACCCTGCGCACCTAGTTATCAACTCTTGCAATCCCTTAACTGCTTTATTGTCCCGTAGTAGCTTCATGCATGTCTCTAAAAAGGTAGTTAGCATAGAAGGATCCATTTCTGGCTCAGTTTGATCCTTGCTACCTGAAGTAGAGGCCTCTGCGAAGCTCTTCTTAGCTTCCATAAATGTCTCCTTCGCGCGTTCCAAATCAAACTCAGGTTGCTTTGTAGGGGCCTTGTGAACCCATGTATCCTCCTCAAGTTGCTTCCCCTTATCCTCTCCTGTAGTTGCACCGCTTCTGAGCACCATGTTCACGTTAGGGGCCTCTTCGCGCGGTTCAGCCTTCATCATTTGGACATTCTGCGTGGGAGTAGACTGAAGCACCCCTTTTTCATGCATCTGTGCGATTAGTGTGGGGCAATCTACCGCTTCATGATCAAACTGGTAACAGTACAGGCAACATGTTCTAGTCGGGTTCATGCAGTCACACGCGTAGTGCCCAGGTCCTCCACAATTGTAGCAGATTAACTGTCCATGCCCTCATCCGGGTCCCATTCCTCCTCGTCCTCGTCCGCATCCCTGGAATCCACCGCATGTTGTTGCGGCAGCTAGATCCTGACCTCATGCCTCGGTCTGCATCCTGTAAACATGTGTCCGATCCATCAACAACTCATAACTTCGGCAATTTCGTTCGTCATGGCCCACTGATCTAGAAAAATTGCAAAATAGCTGCTGGGGGGGTTGTATAAACTTCTGCAATAGATGAAATTTGTTCGTTGTGTGCTTTCCTCCCACCTGACAGATCGCACACCAGAGTGTGAGCACCGCACTTGGTCCCACCTGTGCCTCTGGTCTCAATGGCATTGGTCCCCCCCCTGCCAAGTAGTTCGCAAATATCAGACAGTGATCTTTATCGTGGCCCTAGCCTTTACATTTTATGCATCATACCTCTTCGTGCGCTTCTGGCTGGGGTGCTTTATCTTGTTTCAAACTTTGCATCTCTAAGCATAGGTTTTGTAGTTGCGCGTGGATTTGTTGAACTCCCGAACTAGGATCCTGTATTGGAGTTTCATGCAACCTCATCGCTATCTCTAAAGCTTCAGCCTAGGTCGAGATCTTTTGTTGTGATAGCGTCATCCTCATATGTGGTGTCAAAGACGCCACAAACCACACGTGGTGATGTGCATCTGTCAACGTCATGTTAGCCTCACGGATTGTACTCTTCAGTCTCTGATCCAGATCCCAAGGGGTTTCACCCGATAGCATCACGATTTCCTTGAACCCGATGATCGACTGCGTCTCTGATTTTGGTCGGCTAAATTCTTTGTTCAATGCATCCTGTATCTCCGCTATTCCCGCATTTGGATGATCACTAGAGTGCTTTATATACCACGTCAATGCACAATCTTGCAGTGCACTTACCAAAGTAGCTTTTTTGATGTTATCATCCGTAACACCTTGGGCATCCCATACTGCCTTTACCACAAACCAGAACTGATCTGGTTCCTCATTTCCTAGACCTCTAAATATAGGCAACTTGATCGCACTTGCCATTCCAACCATCAGTGGTGGAGGAGGTGGGGTAGGTGAAGATGGGGTTGATGTAGGTGAAGTGGATGATGGCATGGATGGTGGTGGTAACAGTGGAATGTGCTGCTTTATCAATTGGACTGCGCTTCTCGGAGAGAACCCTACGAGCTCCTCCTCGCTTTCTCGTGAAAGTGAAATCAGGGGACTGTTCTCTAATCCTTTGGTCCCTCAGTAGCCTCTTCCGCTCCAGGTTACCCAAGACACCAATGGATACGCATAACCCTTTTTTCACATAACAGCATTTTAATCCAGGTACTCAATGATTTGATGTACTTACCCCGTGGTCCTTTGCAAAAGTGTATTTCTACTTCGTTGTAACTCACAGTTGTGTCTATCGCGAACTCAGTGATAAACCCTTCTATTATTCGATCCAACCAGTGATCTACTGGCCGTGCGATTTTATCTTCAGAGGCCTCTAGTCTGCGTACCAACTCTGGATTCCACACGATGGGCTAATCAAGTTTTCACCTTCCCTAATTGTCAGCTAGCCTCATGATCCACTCATACAGTTTAGTCGAGAAGAACGCGAAGATCTCGTGGATTTCCGTGTATATGTAGCGATCCAGCCACCTCTCCTCAGATATCTGCGGAGTTTTGTTTTCCTGTACCATGAACTCGTGAAGCTTCTAATCCAACCAATCTTCAATCTCTTTCTTTGTAGGCTTCCAGCGTTCCAACATCAGACATCCTTAGGCAAATCCTGGTCCCAGCAACTGAACCATTTGTTGGCTTGTTGGGGCCTGACCCAGGTTCGGAAGTGTTTTAGCCAAACAAATCCCGCACTACTGGCCCTTTTCGCAACAGTCCGTGGAGCGCGGACTGAAGTCTCACCCGAGGTAGTAGGGGAGGGTGCTGGAACCAGGTTTCTGCACCCTAGGGATGTCTTGATGAGGACTGGAAGGGTCGTGAACCGATCTGCACGCTTGCTCTACTCTGCTTAGCTGCCAAGCCTTCGCATAGCTCGGCAATGAGGCTCTTCCTAGATTCTTAGTATTATTGTGGTTATTATAGATCAAATCTACTTCTTAAGGTCTTTAAGCAAACATTTAACAGTTATAACCAGTACGCGCACCCATACATCTTACAAATTTGGATCAACTCAGAACATAAGCATAAACATAGAGATCTGTGATAAGATACACAATAATTCAGAAATACTTATCTTTATTTATCTCCTATTCATTACATCAAGATCTGCCCTACACACTCAGCTATAGGGGTCTGCGCACATAGCTGCGGACTCTACCAAGCCTCTGCGCACACAGCTGTAGAGCCTACTCTACTACTATCACCCACGACTCGGACTTACAGACTCAGAACGAATGCTACATTCATAAACCCATAAAATTCAAGATCCAAAACCAATAATTGACTTCTAACCTTAGAGCCCTGCTCTATTTATACATTCCCATGGTCTGCGGACCATGGGTAGGCCGACTCACTTTCTATTATTTTACATTATTCTCAGGTGGACAACCCTTTGACTTGACTCATTACAATTCGCGCTTCGTGCACTTCACGGAACCTTTACCATACTTTTACCCAAAATTGTAGACTTTAAGCCCCAAAACCATTATGTGGGGGATCCGCTGCCCAACAGTAGTGCCCGATCATCTTTCTCAGTCAAGAAGGATTGACGCCTCTGGCCAGGAGGTGCAGATTTTGCTGGTGACGGGATTACGCAGAGCCTAGAAGCTCTAGCATTCAGTTTGTTGGGGTTTATGAGGCTGTGGGTAAGTTTCAAAGTGAAGCTGGTGGGGTATAATCTCAACAGCAGTTAACATGGCAAGACCAAGGAGGAGGGAGTTGCTACCAAGTATTTCTAGCCAAGAAATCTGGATCAGTGGTGCAACTGCACTAAGGATAGCAGTGGGGGCACCTCGACATTGGCAAAGGGGTTTCCAGGAGGGAAATCGAGGCCCAGAGGGAGTCACATAAAGAACTTCCAGAAGGGAAGTAGAGGAGCAGCAAGATGGCAGTGAATGGGGTAAGAGACCAGGACAGACTGGATGAAACCTCAAACTTTGTAGTCTGGAAGGCTAGAATCTTATCCGTTCTAGACAGGAACTATCTCAAGCAATTCGCCTTGAGGACAATAGTGGTCCCAATTGACCTAGCTGATAATGACAAGTACGAGGATGCAATGGCGAGGGACAAGAGCATCATCCTTGACAGGGGTCAAGGAGCATGTAGTACCACACATTGTCAAGAAGAATACAGAAAATGAGATGTGGGAGGCCCTAAAGAAGTTGTATTAGCATACTTCCGTGCAGAGGAAGATGCTACTAGAAAATCAACTATAGACATAATAGATGTAGAAGGGAGAACATGTCAACACCTTCCTCGACCGATTGAAGGAGATCCGAGATCAACTGACTTCCAAAGGGGCCACGCCGGATCAAGAATTGATGGTGAGAACAACCCTGAATGCAATCTCAGAAGACTAGAAGGTGTTTGTCCAGAGTATACTGGGCAGGGCAACCCTTCTAGATTGGGGGGAAATGTAGGCGGCTCTTCTTTAAGAAGAGATCAAAAGGCTAAGCAAGGCGGGAAGTAGTGGCAAGGGGTTCAGAGTCAAGAAGGAGGAAGAGGTGGATGTTTCCCTAGCATCTAAGGGAAATTAGGAGAAACGAAAGAAGAAGGACCTCTCCAAGGTCAAATGCTTCAACTGAGGGGAAATGGGTCACTATGCGAGCCAGTGTCCGAGGAAGAAGAGCAAAGGAGAGGCTTCTGAGACCAAGGCTGCACCAACAAGGGAGGAGAAGGAATTGGAGAAAAATGATGACTGTGCCATGAGTGTTCGCACACCACTTGAGCGGAAGTGGGGAGACATCGAGCTGTAGTCAAATGGACTACAGGAAATGAGGGGTAGGATCCTCGAGGTACCCAGCCTCTTGGATTATACCTTACTACGGGAGCCCCGAAGAGGAGTAGCAGGACTACCGAATGTCGATAGAGACAAATGCAGATGGAGTGAAAGAGGGAGCTACAGTGCAGGAGTCCCAGGACAATGTGAGGTATCAGTTCGAGATGTACAGAGTTGTTGCAACAACATAAAGGTTAGAGAGGGAGCACTTGTCAGTGACAGAGGGAGCTTCAGCATCGAGAGTGTTTCTATCCAGAAGGAGATGTTAGAGTTGGGAGATTAGTTACTTACTTCTCAGTAACTGAGTTACAGTGCAGTAGTTAGCAGTGGCAGTACTATGGGCAACACGATGCAGCATGATGAGAGGGGTTGCAATGTAGATGCAGCAATGGCAGTAGCAGTGCCATGGGCAGTAGCACGGATGCAGAGGGATCTATCGTATAGATGCAACAGTGGAAGTGGCAGGGCCATGGGTAGAAGTACATGATGCAGCAGTGTAGTGGATGTTGAGCAGAAGGTCTAGCATCAGCACAAGGACCGATGCCGAATGATCAAGGTGATGCTCAGTGAGGAGTATTACTAGAGCATAATCCTCACTAAGAGGGAGTGTTGATTTGGGGTAATATTGGATGTGCTCTAGCCATGAAAGTTGTTGAAGAGGCTAAAGCACATGAGATCTCCAATACCCAGAAATGGTTTAGGCAGATTCTAAACAGATTGAGAGATATTAAAATAATTAATATTTTTAATGGAGTCCCTAAGTCTAAACTTAGGGAAAATAAATATTAATGTGAATTAATATAAAACTGTGTTAGAAGGGTCCAAAATTCATGGATCAAGCCAGATCTAATCTTATCCCTTTATTAGGGACTTAATCTCGGCCATTAAAGTGTCAACGAGAAAAGTATAAGAGAAGGCTTGAGGGTCACTTGGAGAACACACCGAATTGATCAAGATTTCGATTTTCTGGGGCAGGGTTTGCTGAGGAAGTCGAAACAGTGATCAAAGATTGCAATTGAGGGGTAGTGAATACAGAAATAGAGAAGCAGAGATAGTACCAAGAGGATTAGCGCAGAAGTCGGGAGAGAGGGACGCAGAGCCAGACAGAGGTTCACGCAGAGCTAGCCAAGGCTCACATAGAGGCAGCAAGGAGCTACGCAGTGCCTTAGAGAGCCAGCGTGGGTGACGCAGAGGCTCTAAGGGCTAATGTAAGGCCTCCAGAGCCTGACACGGGGCAAGATAGGGTAACATTGAGCAGACGTTGGGCCAGAAAGGGCTAACGCAGTCCCTAGAGGCTGACGCTGGGGTTTTCGTGCTGTCAGAGTGTTTATCCAAGGTTTCAACCGAAATATCTGCTTCTAAGTAGAGAGGTACTACTACCGATATTATTGTCTGTTGGGTGAGCCGGTTTTGGCACCCAAATTGTATTCAGAAACTACATAATAATAAAACCCTCAGATAGCTACATCAGTTTTCCCGCATTGAGTTTTTCCAGGGACATTGGTCCAGAAACAATGGTGTCACTTGTGTGCTTGTTTTTGTTTCCTTCTGTTGATGATTTGTAATGTGTTGATCATGTAATGTATCTATTTTCAGTATTTACATGGTAAATAACTTGTTAATTAAACATAACAAGTAGGCAGAAATAAATCAGAAAAGTACATGAAGGGTTTCTAACAATTAGACTTAGAAATTCCAACACACAATTCTAGATACCTATGACTCTTGGAACCTCATCAACCTGTTGTAGGTGGTCATCATCTGGAAACATTGTCACAGCTCTAGGTGCCTCATCAATGGATACATCCTCAACGGATGACCCTACGAGTGTATGATCAATTGTCTCCACCAAAGTGCCAACCGGAGCTATAAAAGGAGACTCCAACAAGGGTGACTCCTGCGTCGTTCTGGGTATATCTACGTGCTCCTCCCATTTGCCATCAACCTCATGATCCACCTCCTCATCAAGTTCCTGATATTTAAATCCAGGTCTCCACCAACAGAAGTGCTTCCTAGTCTCACCCTCTAACTTCCCTCCACTATATGATGATCTAGTCCTTGACGTATGCTCCTCAAACAAGAGATCCCTCCCAATCCTAGGGTCCAAAACCTCACACTAATCAATCCTATCCACAAAGGACCTCATCAAATCAGTAAAGGTGTCTAGTTTCCTCTCCTTTTCTAGTTCATCCAAAAGATGAGGCATGGTAGGTCGTCTAGGTTGGCCATGGGTATTGTTCTGCTAGATTGCATGTGCATGTGTGTGGCTTCGTTTCTAGTTATGTATCAACATTCTCATCATTTGTTGTAACGCCTCTAGGATCTATTGGTTTTTCTTCACCAACTCCTCCATGATCCCCTATGTACTCTTCCCCTTTTGCATCATTAGAGTGTCCATAAATTCATCAATCACTATACATGCATATCTAAAACCTCCATGATCTCGCTAGCTTCCCCACAGTTAGCCAAGATCATGCTTTAATACCACTGTAATGTTCCTAATTATAAAATTAACGATAAATACCAAATTATGAACTAGCAACAATAGTTAAAAATACACCATGCAAACACAAATTAGTACACCAAAGAAATGAGGAAACAATGTTGATCCATTTTATTAATTTTCAAGTTGGGACTGAGTAAAAAGAAAAGTGAAATGATAGAACTTGTTCTTGCTTATGCAAGCATGCAATACCCAGGTGAGAAAATAAGTGAGATCTCCAACTGAAACAACCCAATCTTCCCAAATGCATTGCCTGGAAATTTATGCTATTATTGTTGCTTCTGGAGGAAAATTGTAATATCACCCCTCAAAACTACTCCATAAATTCTAAAAAATTAGGGGAATTCTCCTCACACCCCAACTAACAAAACCCAAAAAAGTATCAATGTCCCAAGTGGTAGAATGGCTTCCCCAAATAATTATGCCCTGCTCTGGAAATATTGTTGCTTCCATAGCTGGCTTCAACCATCTGTTTTGGTCCTCAAAAGTGCGCATAAAATTTTGCCAAATTAACTGGAGCCTCTCCTCATAAAACCCACAAAAACCAAGAAATCTTTTGGGCTAATTCCAACTAACCTAGAAATACTCAAATTTGGACAAAATTCCTAACAAATGGGTTCTGTGTCCCACTAAGAATATCTATTGCAAATTATCTCCAATTTCCTCCACCAAATAACTGATAAATCTCTGAGAAAATAGCTCTGAAATAGTAGAGAGGAATTTGAACTAATTCCCAGCACCAAGTTGCTTGACAACTACTCAACAAAGCGGTCTAGAAAAACCCCAGCACAAGCCCTAAGGAAGAAGAATTTGGCTCGCACAAATGCAATAGTCTCAGGCTCTAAAACTCCACAAGGAAATTGATCCTCTTCCAAGAAAAATTCCTACAAATTCTTGAGGCAAATTTCCCCGACAATTTCCTCCTCCAAGAAATTCTATTTCTACTACTGCATCCTCCTGAGAAAATAAAAAATAAATAAATAAATAAATCGTCCCACCTGTTGCAGAGATGAAATGGATCACAAAATTTAGGAAAATAAATATCTAATCAACTTCAAATTTCTCTCCCAGCTTGACACTCTAGGTTCACCGAAAGAGAGTTGATATTTTCTGCTTGGAAATCCGTGTGCTAAACAACACTGGTCAACTTGGCTCAGTAACTCAAGCAAACCCTCCAAATCAGAAATGAAATACCAAAATAGGATCATCAAAATGAGGCTCTAGCCTTCCTTTTATTATTGCTTTACCTTCCTCATACCATGGTTCGATTTCTCTCACTCTATGCTTCTATACCATGGTTCGATTTCCCTTTTTGGTAACCTCCACAACTTATCTTCACTTTAATTTTCCTATTTTCCTAAGTCCCAACCTTTTCCTTTTCTCCAAATATTTACTTAACATCTCCACAACTTATGTATCCTAAGTTTTATTTATCTAATACTATATTAATCTCCAAAACTACAAAATTGAGAATTTCCTTGACAATTTTCCTAATTGGGGACATAACATGGAAACACATGCCTCTATGTTTCCTGACTATCTTCTCACACATGTACATGTGATTTTGAGGATATTTTCAACATATATGGAAGAGTCTATGATTTGGATTTGAAGCACGACTTCACCTTTATTGAATTTAGTTATCCTATGGTGTAGATGAAGCAACATCTTAGGATGCAAATGAGGAGCTCATAGAACTAGAAAATATCTAATAAGAGGACCAACCCCTCAATCTACGAATAGCTTCAATTTTGGGAATGATGTCCATTGGGATAAATATTGTAGAGCTAAATATTGGAAAAATAATTGTTATCACTGTGGTCAATGGGATTATATTGAAAGAAATTGTTAAAATAGTCCAAAATCGACTAGGCTTGAGCAATTTATTTCAAGATCACATTCTAGGTCATTGTCACATTGTAATGGAAGAAGCCACAATCCAAGCTACGAAAATTGAATTTGTAGCTACATTCAATTCTCAAATAGCCAAGGATAGATGGTCACAGTGTGCTTTAGGATGAAATGAGATCAAGATGTTAATGTTATAGCCATAGACCTAGGAGGGAAAGGAGACAAAGCCAAAAATTCATGGTTGTAGGAGCAACTATCCTTCAGCTAAAGGTTTTAGATCTAGATTATAACCTTGATATTTTCTACATGCAGGATGCCTTTACTAAAAATATCATTCTAGCTTTTGCATTTAAAAAAAAACATATCAATTTGGATGCATTAGATCTTTGTCCACATTGATATGATTGTTTTGGGTGTGGTCATTGATATCCCACTTAATGTGTGATACTTTTTGTATTATGACATATGAGAGTAGGGGATATTATTGATGCATAAATTGATCTGGTGAATTGAATTGAGTGATGTGAATGTAGCAATAAACAGCAGTTGACACCAAGAGCTATGACATCCTTTTCCAATTCACCTTGTAAATAAATCATGCCTTATTCACCAAGGAATAATCAAACATATCTATAGGCATTCAAATGGATCACAATCAATGATTTCTTTATGTTAGTGTCATTTGGCCACAAGAATTTGAGCAAATCATGGAAGGTGGGTCCATGGATAGCACACTAGCTTCAACCAGTGATCCATATGCAAACATGGGAGATCATTGAGTGCAAACTTGTTCTCAATCTATTTGGTCCTTTATAATTTTTGTTGGGTACTTAACATTTGATGGCACAAATCCAAGGCTACCAATTTGATGATGAGAAACTCTATCTCAGGAACACAAACACAAGGACAATTGTTCGTGTGTGTAATTGTGTAATATTTTGCATGCTTTTCAATTTATTTCATGTCTAATGAGTCAATCATTATAATAATTAATTTTAGGTGCATACTAGGTAGTACCCAACACCATAAGGTGACATAAATTAAGTAAGCATGAGATAAAATAACTAAGTACAATCAAGGGAGTACAAGCGAGTATGAGAAAAATGGGTATAGGAGGAAAGCATTTACAAAATGCATCTCGGGAAATCAAGGATTTGCAAGAGCACAATCATGAATTTTGAGGTCGAATTAAAGTACTTGTGTGGAACTTACGTAATAAACATATCATAATTGATCAAATGGTTGATACACTACATGTTGAAATAAGGAATTGCTGAGAGGGGGGGCGGTGAATTAGTAATTAAGAAACTCTTCTTTTTTTTCTTATTATGCTTACAGTTCCTTCTTATATTCTTTAACTTGTGAGAGCATTCATTCAAAAAACAGTGAACCAACAATATTTTAGATACACATATTCAAACAACGATCACATGAGAAGTAGACATTTGACACAATGTTTTTCACGTGGAAACCCAGAGGAGAAAAAGCACCAATTTCTTGCTTGTTTATGATGTAAATTAAGCACCCACTTAATTACATATGTTTGTTTGTGAGCACTCACTCACAGGAGGCACCAACCCCCTTTGGTTAGAAAGCACCAACTTTCCAAGAGGCACCAACCTCTTTAGTATGTAGGCACCAACCTGCCCTTTGGTTAGCAAGCACCAACTTCCCAAGAGGCACCAACCTGCCCTTGCCATTGTTCCACTATTTCATACAATTTTCAAACTGAAAACAGAGGCATACAATCATACAAGTAAAATAACAACAAATGGTTGTTTGTAGATTCAACTTCTACACTCTGCCTTCTGTGCTCACTTGCAATAGATCTCCTATTGTTGCTCACAACAACACTTCCTCTGCGCTCTACCTTCACTATCAAGGATGCTTCATTGACTGCTCTTCAGCACTACCCTTACAATTCTTCACACATCCCTCTCGCTACTCTTGCTACTCTATTAGATAAAGTCCTCTCAGGTGCTTCAACCTCTCTGTCACGATTCACTTTACTCACAGCACAACACGCTCACACATTTTCTCAACTCCCCCATCTTCTCTATTGTCGGTGATGGTTTTTGTTCCACTAAGGCACTCTACGCAAGGCAGTCTTTCCTGTCTGTCCTTTAGCTTCCTAACTATTCTTAGGCATGGCTCCCCTTGCCTCTCCTGCATCTTTTGGTGGTTTCTTGTCACAATACCCAAAATAGAGATGGACCTTATAGTTCTCCATAGTATGACTATGTAGAGCTCCCATGCTGAGAAATTAATTATGAGGTGACCTGCACACTTCTCCGAGAGTCCCAAACTCATTTATCACTCCACAAATCTTTGATGGATCACAGAGGTGGCCTCTTTGTTCTCATTTAATACAACCATTCGTGCACGCAAAGCAGTCTTTAGGTTTAGCCCATTTCAATATACCAACTCCTTTGTTATTGCATTTAGTTTTGTAATTGTCGACCCGTATGCCTTTAATTATTTGTACTATATTATCGGAGACACTTCATATCACAACTTCATAGTGGTGCAGTGTTCCAATACTCCTCTGTCATTGAGCTCCTTGAGCATTTCTCCTCCATGGGACTAAGGGTTGTGACCTGCAGCGCAGCATTAAGGTGCTAAGGCATTTTGTTCCTGCCTGGGGTCATTCTTCCTTTGTTAACTACTTTGCACCATTGGTTTTTGAACTCTCACGACCATGTGCCAGCCCATTATCGGAAGCCCCCTTTATTGGAACTTTTCCAAATTCCAATTGTTCTAGAGTTCCAACATCTTCAACCTCCAATATTCCGACCTCTGATCTAACATCATCACTGCATGTGGTGACTCCTTAGAGGTGACACGTGTCACCTGGTTCTAGCCCATTAGACTACCCAATAAGGTTAAATATGCATGCCACGTGTCCTTATGTACTGCCACGTCATGATGATGTGAGACGCCACTGTAGCTTATCGGAGCCAATCATATGCTGCTATGTGTCCTGCTAGAGGAGAGAGAAGAGGGCCCGTCAACCTTTGGTTTTGCACTGAAATCCCTTGTTAATCTTCTTTTAGCATTCCTCAGTGCTTATAAAGGCTTATTGACACTTATCAGATATCATAACTTTTAAATATTCCTCACTTTAAGAAGTTTTGATATTCTAATTCCCGATATGCCGATGTTCCGATGTGTTAAGGCTCCAACCTCGGATGTGCCACTTGTGCCACTTGTGCCAATCCTCTAATGTTCTGGTATCTAGATCTCCGATATGCCGATACTCCAATGTGCTAGAATTTTTATATGCCTAAGCACTGATATGTTGACCTCCGACATCTTGTTCTCTGATATGTCGATGTGTTGATATGCCGACATCTCTTCCTTCCTAAGGCTTCACAACCCTGAACTTCAACAGACCATATCTTTTGATCCAGGAGTCCGTTTTTGGACTTCCACATATTGTTGGAAAGCTTGTTCAAAGAACTTTTCAGTGGAGAGGGTCTAATGTAGTCTTTGAGTCCTTCTATTACTTGGAATATGACTACAAAATTATCTTCTCATTAACTCTTTGGAAAATTGAAATCACACCCACCATGATGATCCTCTACATGAAGCCTGCAGCTACCATAGGAATCCTTCTGAGCCATGCATTTGTTGGAGCACACATTCTTTCCAGTCTAGTTGACATCAGTTCCAACATTCATGCACAATACTAACTCAACCACCATCAGTTGTCTAACAATCTCCCCGTTTGGCATTGATGGCAACACCATAAGCTCCTCCTCGGACTAGGCATGATCTACTCTGATGCCCTACTATGATGCCAATCTTCTCCCCCTTTGACATCAGTGGCAAATAATATTTCACAAGTAAACCCCTTGAACCATTGCAACCTACTCTCCCATTAGTTCCACATGCTAAGTAGCTGCCACCACCTACCAAAATGAATTCATTTGGAGGGAGGAGTCACAACTCCTATAAGCTTCCTGAGATACTCAAATCATTGTCAGTGGCTTGGTAAAGATATTTTCCAGTTGCTATTTGAAGGGTACATATTTAATTCTTATAGTGTTGGCTACAACCTTCTCCCTCAGGAAATATAACTTGATAGGAATATTCTTAGTTTTTTAATGCATGACAGGTTTTTTGGAGATGTTAATGGCACTCGTGTTGTCACACATTATTGGAATGGGATCAGACAACTCTACCTATATATATTTTAATGTTTTCTTCATCCATAGAATATGTGTACAACATGTAGCAACAAAAATATACTCTACTTCAGCATTCAACAGAGAAATGGAGCCCTGTTTCTTGCTGACCCACGACACCAAGCATTTTCCTAGGAAGAAAGATGCACCAGAAGTACTCTTCATGTCGTCAAGACTTCCAGCCCAATCTGCATCTATGGAGGCTTTCAACTTGAAATCTTCACTCTTAGCATACCACAGTCCATACTCTGATGTACCTTGAAGATATTTGAAGATCCCCCTGACAACAACAACATGACTTGCTCATGGAAAAGCCTGAAATATGGCCACAATCCCCATTGCTTGCATGATGTCTGGCCTTAAAGATGCCAGATACAGTAAGCTTCCTATCATTGACCTGTATTCAGTCTAATTTATCGGTGTTGTTCCATCTTCTTTGCAAAATTTGCAGCCTGTAGTCATGGGTGTGTTGATAGGTTTGCAATCTTCCATTCCAAATTTCTTCAGAGTTTCCTTGAGATATTTGGTTTGGGATATAAACACTCCTTGTGGAGACTGAGTAATTTTTAGACCTTGAAAGAAGGACAATTATCCAATCATGGACATTTCAAACTATATTTGCATACATTTTGCAAATTGATGCCCCAACTGTTCTATATCGCAGCCAAATATTATATCATTCACATAGACAACTACTATCAGTAGATGGTCACCTTCAAATTTTACATAAAGGTTACTGTTAACTATGCCTTTCTTAAACCCTTGTTACTGAAGATACCTATCTAGCATTTCATACCAAGCTCCGAGGGCCTATTTTAATCCATACAGGGCCTTCTTCAGTTCGCATACGAGCCCTTCATCGGAGGAGAGTAGAATTCCTTCTAGCTGCTCAATGTAAACTTCTTAATCTAAATCTCCATTGAGAAAAGAAGACTTCACATTAATCTGATATACCTTGATATTCATATGGATGGAAAGAGCAAGAAATATTCTTATAGCTTCCAATTGAGCTACTGGTGCAAAGGTTTCTTCAAAATCTACCCCTTCTATTTGGGCATACCATTTGCAGACCAATCGAGATTTATTCGTCATTACTTTACCCTATCCATTCAGTTTGTTCTTGAAAAACCATTTGGTTCCAATAACATTTTTCTATCATGGCCTTGGAACAAGCTCCCATGTATCATTCTTTTCAATCTACTCAAGTTCTTCATTCATGGCTTTCACCCAAAACTTATCTGCCCTTGCTTAACAGAGGTTCTTGGGTTTTATCTGTGATAGTAGAGCCAGATTCGCATAACTTTTATTGCCAACAAGTTTTCCTCTGGTTTGGATGCCATGTCTTTGATCTCCAAGAATCTGACTCTCAAGGTGTTCCTTCTATACATACCTGGAGGGTGTCTTTGGCCTTGAAGTCATGCCTGCTTCCTCATCTTCATTGTTTGAATATGTTTCTTCTAGATTCACGGACCTCAAATCTGAAATTTCTTCATCATCTAAGTTCATATTTATTTTAGAGGATTCAGGTTGTGAACCTATCTCATCTATTATTACATCGATGAAATCCTCAATCTTCCTTATCTGCTTTTTGTAACACTTATATCCTTTGCTTCGAATAGAGTACCCGATAAGTATCCCTTCATCAGCATGTGAATCAAATTCTCAGGGTTATTTTCATTCCTTTTAATGAAGAACTTGCTTCCAAACACCTTGAGGTGTTTAACTGATGCAAGTCTTCCCTTCCATAACTCATAGGGAGTTTTATCACTATTAGCCCTGAGTTGAGTTATGTTTGACAGTTATACTATTGCCTAGGCTACTTCTACCCAAAATTTGTGAGACACTCCTACTTCATCCAACATTACTCTGGCCATTTCCTGGATTGATATGTTCTTCCTCTCTACTACTCAATTTTTCTGAGGATTTCTAGCCATTGATTATTGCCTCCTGATACCATGCTCTTCACAGAATTCCTCAAATTTTCTTGAGGTGTACTCTCCCCCTCTATCTGATCTCAAGCATTTTATCTTTAAGTCTTTCTCATTTTCTACTTGAGCTTTAAAATTTTTGAAATTCTTGAACACTTCCAATTTTTCTTTTGAGAGGACAATCCAAGTGGCCCTAGTGAAATCATCAATGAGCAACATGAAATACCTCTCTCTTTTTTGAGTTTCTTGCTCTGGTTGGGCCAGAAATGTCTATGTGAATGAGCTCCATAGGTTTGGATGAGGAGAACTCTTTCTATTTGAAATGAGTCCTAGTTTTCTTGGCAAACTGACATGACTTGTAGATTGTGTTATCAAGCTTTGACAGTCTTGGTAATCCTCTCACTGCTCCCATCTTGCTTACTTTTATCAAATTGTCAAAATTCATATGCCCATGCCTCTTGTGACACAACCGTGCTTCACTTGTTTTTCTTAAATAGCAGTTAACCTTGGAATCATCAAACACATATACATTATTGTGGGTTCTGATTGCTTTTCCCACCAGTTTTCCATTCTTTATGTTGTGGATATAAGAGTCTTTAGATTGAAAGGTCGCATCATAGCCATTATCATACATTTGGATAACACTGAGCAGATTGTGCTTGAGACCTTCTACATACAACACATTTTGTGCTTCTGTTTTTTAATCAAGACTAACTACAACTTTACCCTTGATTCTTGTTGCAGCATTGTTTCCAAAGGTGGCATTGCTTCCTCTTTCCTTTTCCTTAAGCAACATCAATTTTCTTTTTTCACTAGTCATATGTTTGGAACAACCACTATCCACATACCATGTTTTTTCTTGATTATGAGCTGATAAGGCAAGTCCACACCGCATGACTTTTTTAGTCTTATGTTTCCAGCTCTCATTATCCTTCTAGATAGCTGACTGTCTAACATATTGGGACTTAGAAAGGTGTTCAAACCTGCATCATCAGTCACTGGCTTTGTGCCCAAAATTATTACATTTGAATCATTCTACTTCACTTAGTAAGGGAGAGAAGACATTTTGATTTCTGAGAGAGGAATTTTGAGACTTAGAAATCCGATGTGTATTATCTCTGGGATTTTCATCTCTTTCAACTTTGTTCCTTCTACAATCAATGGATTTATGTCCAAAGATATGACACCAATAACAGTGACCATAAAACAAGTAGACATGCATATTTTTAGAAGCATTATGAAATTGTGTAGGAAAACACCTTGGTCGTTTGACTGATTGGTTCATTTTCCATTGATGATATCCTCTTTTTTCAATTGCTCTTTTGTCTTAGTTAATTATTTCATGATTCTTCTTCCCATGGATTTGTGGTTCTTCAATTCCTACTGTTGAGCTTTGCAATAGGTATGTATTTACTCATGATTACTGTCTTTTTCCTCTTTTCTTGTCCTTTTTGTGCCATGATATAATAACATATTGATATTATTTTGATAAGGAATGAATGAAACTTCTCTTGATATGATTTTATCAACCAAACTAACTCTCATTGTTTTTTATGTAGAAAAATAGCAGATGGAACAGCTGTTGTTCCCAAGTCAGAACAGAAAAAGTTAATCGAGGGAAATGAGACACGTCATGTGCGGTCGAACCAAGGAACGAGTCAAGAAGATCAGCGCGAGATAGAAGAATTGCCTAAAGATAGAATTTAGTTGTGAATCCCTTAGGATCTCCTGATCCTGAGTGATCACATTTATCTTTTTCCTCTCGACTGTAAAGAGGAAGACTGAAGAGGGATCTCTCGTCTTTTCACTTCAATTGTAATTTTAATTTACAGAAGCATGATTCTGAAGAACAAGATCGTATTGTAATGACAAGTGACTTTGATGATTAATATTTAACTTGCGTTGTTGTTCATTCAGATATTTTGAAGTAGCTCAGCAGTATTCGCTGGTGGCTAGGGCTCGGTCTCTGGTGGATCTTACTATTGTTCCTTATTTTATACTTTTCCATTTCCTGCAAGTTTGTTCTACTTTACAACTTTGCAGTTGATTTACTTTCATTGATTCGGATTTTCAGTATTCATTTCATTAATGCGCAGTCTTAGCTAGTTTTTATTTATTCATGTCATGGACTGAGTTAGTTATTAGCTAAAGAACCATTCCTGGTTAATTAAAGAATAGAGCGTTATTGATTAAATGATTTCCTTTTATCTAATAGTTTAAGTCCAGCTGAAAGAGCTAAGTTAATGCTACGGTGCTCTCGGTTGATTACCATTTGAATTGGTTGATTAAGATAGAAATATGGTTTTGTTTGAGATTGAGTTATGATGCCTAGATGAATTACTTCTCTTCAAGTTACAAGCTTGAGATTTATGATTGCATCCATTTACTCTTGTATTGAATTTATTGATTTATTTTTAAGCATTACTCTCTGGAATTATAGCTTGCACATATTGTGTACACTCTTGGAATAAAAATACTTACCCAGGTTGATAATTAATGTGAGGCAATTAGGAGTTTTAAAATACACCTTTTAGCACCCAACATTTTGGCACCGTTGCCAGGGAGAGTGTTGCCATTTTACAAAAGAGTGGTGTATGCTTGATGTTTGTCTGCTGAGAGAGAATTGGGTATTAAAAACGGAAGGTAAGAACCTATGTAACAAACGAGTAAAATGCTAGCTCCTCTGCCTGCTTTCTAGCAAAATTGCGTAGGAATTTAAAATAGAAATGAATGTTTGCATTTTTGTATGAATGACTAAGAAGAAAAGACCAGAAAAAGATATAATTCCTCCCCCCAAAACCTAAAAAATCTAAGGGACCAGTGACCCTTGGACGATCAACCTTCATTGACGAAATCCTTAAGAAAGTTGAGTCTCAGTCATCAATAGGACCCTGAACTGTTGCTACCAGACATCCTATTATTTCCCTTCAGGCCATAGAATCACCATCTGTAGCGAACGCTGAGATTCACAGCAAGACTGAAGGGTTTGAACAGAGTTTTCAAGATATTGAAAATTCAGAACCATACCCTTCACAAGAAGGGAACTCTTGCAACCTCCGTGAAGGAGAAGGAGAAATAGGTAATCCTGAAATTAAATCATCAGAACCTAGATCTCCTGAAGTAGTGATTGAACAGAGGACACCCAGTGTTCTGGATCAAGGCAGCGCTATTAGAATCATTTCAGCCTCTTCCGAACATCCTAGGAACAACTCTCCAGCCCCAGAGATCCCTGAAGGATACTGGCATATTTTTGACCAAATGGCCAATAATCAGCGACAGCCCCAAACCTCTACCCTACAATACCCTATTGTGGACACAGCTGTCAATGCTCCCATGAAAGCTATCCCATTACAGAATATTCCCACCTTTCATGGGCTAACTTCAGAAGATCCTGATGCATTCCTTTTCGAATTTGATGTCCTATGTAGGGGTTATGATTACACCACCGACCCCCAGAAGATGAAACTGTTTCCTTCCACTCTGAAGGGAGCAACCCTACGTTGGTTTATGGGACTTGGTGGAGGTACCATTAATGACTAGGAACAGATGAAAAAATCCTTCCTTAAAAAATACCAGGATTATTGCCGGACTAGAGAACTAAAAGATGAAATCTTTCAAATGGTAGCTAAGCCTAACAAGAATCTGGAGGAATATGTAGAACATTTCCAATATAATCTACAAAGATCCCCTTATGCAAATCTACCTAATAATGTTCTAAAAACCACAATGATTAAAGGTATGAAAGATCAATGGGTAGAAACACTGAATATAATGGGTAAGGGCGATATTTATCAAGAAGATTATGACAATATTATAGACTTGTGCATCAGGTGCTCCAGGGGCAGTACAAGGCTGAAACCAGCCGGACGCGATGCGATCACTAGAGACAGCAAAGCCTCGAGAGGAAGCATTACAAGAGTTGAAATCGGAAATCTACTGGAAGATTTCAAGACCGATATCCTGGGGACCCTGATGACACAATTGGATATCATGCAAGCGAAATGAAATTAGGCCGACGCAGAACAGAACCTGGCTATTTTCTGTCCCCGTTGCAGAAAGAAACACAGTCATAAATAATGCCCACTAGATATGATACAAACATGTGCCATATGCACTAAGGAGCATGCCATGGAAATTTGCCCATCGCTCCCAGGATTAAAAGCAGTCTTCAAGAAAGTAGAAGAAGAACTGGAACCAGTATATCTGCTGAACCAGCATCGTCAATGGCAAGCACGTCAGACAGGTATGCCTACCGATCCATCTTCGTTCTTTCCTCCCTCGCAATATAATTCTCAGCAATATTCAGGGGCAGCATGGCAGAACCAGCCACCTTTTACTACTTGGCCACCTCAAGCATTTTCTATGCCACCATGGCCCAACCAGTCAAATCCAAACAATAATTGGCCAATTCCCTCTTACCCTCCACCATTCTGGCAGAACAACCCTTATTCATCACAATGGTCCCCTTCCACCTCACAAAATCAGAACTGGTAATCGAATTAGCAAAGATCCATGAACCAGCCTATGGGGATAGTTCCTCTATCTCAACCAACTTTACTAGCACCTTATACGCTGCAGCAGAATCCTCAATCCAATATACGACCGCAGCTCCCGGCTCAACCCAACCCAAATCCTAACAATAGACCAATCCAATTAGTACAAATCATTGAAGGTCTGGACCTTGAAACTGAGTTGAGAGAGTGTAATGAACTCAAGTTAAGATCTGGACGCATAATTGCTCCAGACGAGGATAAAAATCTGCAACCTGAAGAACCACACCCAAATAAACCTCTGACTGTAGATGATCAACAAACAAAACAAGGGGAAGATACAGTCAGGCAGAAAAATCTTGAACATATCATAACTACTTCCCCCCCATTTCCAAAAAGATTGATGATATCGCACCCAATTGAATATCCTAACTTTGATCTTCTGGGTGAACTCAAAAATATATGTATAAAAATACCTCTCCTCCAGGCTATTCAAGACATTCCAATATACGTCAAAACTATTAAAGAACTGTGTATAAAGGAGTCTGTGAGGAAAACAAAAATAACCCCCATTGTCCATGTTGTCGGGACTTTGTCTGATTTATTACTAGGTAAAGAGACACATGTAAAATATGAAGACCCAGGAAACCCCATTGTCATAGTACATATAAATGGTCGCTCTTTTCCCAACGCCTTAGTTGATTTAGGGGCAACCATTAACATTCTCACAACAACAACTTACGAAATGCTTAGCATCACAGCCTTGGAACCAACAACTACGTTGCTGGAACTTGCTAACTGTTCAATCATTAAACCAGAAGGAACATTACTAGATGTGATGGTTTCTATAGACACTTGGGAATATCTGGCAGATTTTTTTATTATTAACCCTAGGAACCATCTAGATGGACACCCCTTAATATTAGGAAGACCTTGGCTAGCAACTTTTGATGCCTATATTAGCTGCCAGATAGTGGCAATATGTCCATAACCAGAGGGAACAATGTGAAGAATCTAGCTTTATACCCTCCTGTTCAGCCAAGCTTAACCATTGTAAAGACTAGGAAGCAACCTGTAACATATTTAACAGAAAATATTCGGTCACCATTGACTGTGGAAGATGCCCTTGAATTTAAAAACCAAACAGAAGATGATGTCATTAATACTTTTATCAATCACCCTACTACAGTTTCTAGTTTGAAATGTCATATGATTAAAGCAGTCCTTGATAATGAAATTGAAGAAGATTCCCTGAGAGATATCAATGAAAAACCAATACCAACAACCACTGTCTATAATAGAAAACCTATTGAAATCGAGCCAAGGAAGATCCTGAACATTAACAGTAATCTGAGTGATGACCAACAACAAAAACTTATTCAAGTCCTTAGGAAATATAAAGGGGCTTACGCCTAGGATTACCCAGACATGAAAGGAATTGACCCTCAACTATGCATGCACCACATCTACACTGAAAAATATGTAAGACCCATTCGACAGCCTCAACATAGATTAAATCCTCACCTAAAGGATATTGTTATAGAAGAAATTCAAAAACTATTAGATGTGAATTTTATCTATCCTATATCTGACAGTAAATGGGTTTCTCCATTAGTTGTGGTCCCCAAAAAGAATGGGAAGTGGCAGATATGCATTGACTACAGAGAACTCAAAAAGGCAACGCAAAAATACCATTTTCCCCTTCCATTCATCGACCAGGTCCTAGATATACTGGCAGGGAAGAAATTCTTCTCTTTCCTGGATGGCTTCAGTGGCTACAACCAAATTCAGATTGCCCCTAAAGACCAGGATAAAACTACTTTTCCCTTCCTGTGGAGAACGTTTTCTTATAGGGTATTACCTTTTGGATTGTGCAACACACCTGCAACATTCCAAAGAGCCATACTCAATATTTTTGCATACTTGATAAATGAAGGATTGGAAGTGTACATGGACGATTTCACACCCTATGGAGATGACTTCGAACAGGCATTACAGACATTGGAGAAAGTTCTGGAACGGTGTATTGCTACTAATTTATGCTTAAGCCATGAGAAGTGTCATATGATGATGATAGAGGGCTTGATCTTGGGTCATTTCATTTCAGCATTTGGCATTCAGGTAGATCCAGCAAAAATACAGGTAATCCTCTTATTAGCTACTCCCTGCACTCAAACAAAGGTACGTAGTTTTCTGGGATTTGCTGGGTATTATCGTAGATTTGTAAAGAACTTTTCATAAATTGCTGCACCATTATATGCCTTAACATGAAATATTGATTTTATATGGACTGACAAATGTGACATTGCCTTTACAGAGTTGAAACGGCTACTATCAACAACACCAGTATTACGAGCACCAAATTGGGATATACCATTCAGGATTTCATCAGATGTGTCAGATACAGCCATTGGAGAAATTCTTGGCCAAGAAAAATATAAGAAGCCCTACGTTATATATTACATTAGCAAAAAGTTAACCCCTGCTAAATTGAATTACACAGTAACAAAGAAAGAGTTTTTAGCTGTTATTTATGCTATTAACAAATTCAGACACTATATAACTGGATACCCTGTAGTTCTGTATACTGATTACTCTGCTATCAAATACTTAGCTCATAAACCCATTACGAATGGTAGGGTGACATGTTGGTTACTACTTTTGCAGGAATTTGACATAACTATAAAGGATCACCCAGGGAGGGAAAACCTTGTGCAGAATTCCTCTCCCGTGTGCCAAGAACAAATGATGAAATAGCGGTAGAAGACCAGTTCCCGGATGAACACCTGTTTGCTGTGGCCGTAAAAACACCATGGTACGTAGATGTGGTGAACTATTTAGCAATGGGAAAGCTTCCCAAACATCTAACACCCAACAAAAGGAAATTAATAGTGCAGCATAGCACTTGGTTCTCCTGGATCGGAGGATACCTTTTTCACACAAGGGCCGATATGCACGTCCGTAGGTGTATCAAGGAAGATGACATAAAATTTTGCAGATGGGCTACTACTGGCCCACGATTTTTAAGGATGCTAAGAAATTTGTCCAGGCATGTGATAGTTGCCAAAGGATGGGCCGCCCTGGCCAATCTGATGAGATGCCCTTGCATTCACAGCTGGTGATAGAACCCTTTGAGCGATGGGCACTAGATTTTGTTGGGCCGATCAAACCATCATCCAATCAGAAATCATATATATTGGTTGCAACAAAATACGTGACTAAATGGGTGGAGGCAGTAGCGTTACCAAGAGCAACAGAAGAAACAGTGATTAATTTTCTTTTCGAAATTTTTGTGCATTATGGCTTACCCATAGAAGTAATTACTGATGAGGGCCACAATTTGTAGGCCATAAAATCGCTGCTACACTGAATAATCATCACATTATACACAGAATTACCTCTCTTTATCACCCACAGGCGAACGAACAGGTGGAGAGTACAAACAAAGTAATTGAAGCTATTCTAACGAAGACAGTCTCATCGCACAGACAAGACTCGGTTACTTGACTGCCAGAAGCCTTGTGGGCATATCGCAGGACTTGGAGGAACACTACTGGATACTCTCCATATCAGCTGGTATTTGGTAAGGAACCTATTTTCCCCATAGAATTTGAGATACAAACACTAAGGATAGCCCAGGAAGTGGGACTAGATTTAACTGATGCCCAGATTAACAGACTACAACAAATAAATGAATTAGATGAAATTCAGCTATTAGCTCTACAGCATACTGCACTCATTCAACAACAAAGGGCCAAATGGCATGACTCCCTGATTAAGAAAAAGACATTTCATGAAGGCGATTGGGCACTTCTTTACGATTCCTGGTTTCAAGACTTCCCTGGTAAACTACAGACTAGGTGGTTAGGCCCCTATGAAATAAGGGAAGTGCATGACAATGGCACTCTTACATTGGCCACCATTGATGGGTCTGGTTTTTCCTTTAAAGAAAATGGGCATCGAATGTGCCTCTACCAAAAACCACTTACAAGAGAATCTTTTTACCAGCAAATACGTGAGGACTCCATCATGCAAGTTTTAGCCGTAGAAGGCAATCCTTCGACAGCTTCATTTTTGTAAAAAGTTATTTCTTTTTGTAAAAACTGTAAATATGATAGCTGATTTTATGCGTTTTTGTTGTTACCACTTCAAAACAACACTTTTTCATTTTGTTGTTCCCACTTCGAAACAACACTTTTTCATTTTTTTTGTTCCCACTTCGGAACAACGCTTTTTCATTTTTGTTGTTCCCACTTCGAAACAACACTTTTTCATTTTGTTGTTCCCACTTCGGAACAACACTTTTTAATTTTTGTTGTTCCCACTTTCGAACAACACTTTTTCGTTTTGTTGTTCCCACTTCGGAACAACACTTTTTCATTTTTGTTGTTCCCACTTCGGAACAACACTTTTTTGTTTTTCTGTACCCACTTCAGAACAACACTTTTTTGTTTTGTTGTTCCCACTTCGGAACAACACTTTTTCATTTTTGTTGTTCCCACTTCGGAACAACACTTTTTCATTTTTGTTGTTCCCACTTCGGAACAACACTTTTTCATTTTGCTGTTCCCACTTCGGAACAACACTTTTTCGTTTTGTTGTTCCCACTTCGGAACAACACTTTTTCATTTTTGTTGTTCCCACTTCGGAACAACACTTTTTCGTTTTGATGTTCCCACTTCGGAACAACACTTTTTCATTTTTGTTGTTCCCACTTCGAAACAACACTTTTTCGTTTTGTTATTCCCACTTCGGAACAACACTTTTTCCTTTTGTTGTTCCCACTTCAGAACATCACTTTTTCATTTTTGTTGTTCCCACTTCGGAACAACACTTTTTCATTTTTGTTGTTCCCACTTTGGAACAAAACCTTTGTTGTTTGTTGTTCCAACTTTTGAACAGCACCTTTTTCTCTTAAGTGTGTTTTGTTGTTCCCACTTCTGAATAGTTGTTGTTCCATCTTTGGAACAACATTTTTTCTTTTTGAAGTTGTGTGTTTTCTAATGTTGAACAGCACTTGTAGGATCATTCCTAGCTCCTCTCAGCCCCATTTTTCTAATACCCTTTCATGGCATGAAGTACAACACTTTTATGAGGACAAGAGTTATGGATTCTATTGAAGCAGGTGAATACCCTTAACGTTATGATTTTTAACAAGACAGCTCCTCGATGATAGATTGCTTTTAGAAAAAAGGAGGGGACGCCATTATTTATATATTGCTTTACTACATTGATTTTTGTTGTATATGATACTGATTGATCATCTTTACGATGTTGGTTCCACCCCTCCTGGTTATAATCCTCTTTATCTATTATAAGTGAGATTATGGGTAAATTTTTTCTCTATTGATATGTTCAACTTCTTCCACCATCCCTGCTCTTAAGGAGTACCGAGCCTCCCTCTATTTAAAAAAAAAAAAAAATGTGTGTAATAACAGCAAAATTTTGCCTACAGATAGAGGATAGGGGGTCTCATTAAGAGCCAGCCTACCATGTTCATAAGGATGTAGCAATGTGGCATTCCCACTATGGCCACCACACCAGGGTTATGATCCATTGGATGGCTAAAATATCCTTGGAATAGGAGGTCTCATCACAAGTCAACTTGATCACTGATGCTACTTCCCAATGAATGGCAGTGTGGTCATCTGGTTACCATGCCAGCACACTGATCTCTTTTGTAGAAACAACAATGGAATTCTCCAACTATAAATTGAGGATACTGGCTCATATGGGTTAAAAAGCAACTCTGTCAAGGCTATGGACGCCTACTGGCAATAGAAGCTCTGCTGATGGTATTGAAGTTTTATTTTCAAACATCAATAATTATTATAATACCCTCTTCTTACTTTTCTTTTTATAAGAGAGATTATTTCCCTAATTTCCCCCTATCTTGGACCTTTATGCATGAGTTAGTGTTTTTAATCAATCGTATCATTTTCAAATGGAATATCGTCAGCAAAGCATCTCTTTCTTGTATATTGATGTCCTTTTTCCTTACCGCATAACCTATCATCAACCAAAGCATCTTGTCTCTTATCAATAACCATCATTACACACCTCACCTTCATTATATCCATACTTTTTACAGTCCTTTCATTAATATATGTACTCTGTCTCATATTAATGTTGTATCTTTCACCCTTGTACGTTGCTGTCAAAACAGCATTTCCCTGTCCATTCGATCATAGGCGACCTCTCATCTTAAAGGAGGGAGGGGACCTCCATTACACTCGTGCATGCGTTATAATTGTTTTATTGGATTTCATAGGTCGATATGGTACTCTATGATCACGTGGCGTGTGGAAAAATAATAGTCCTCAAATTAATGAATTCTCATAGAAATATTGTTTAACATTGGAAAACTTAGTTGTTATAACTACTTGTTGTTCTATCTCTCTGTTGCTGCATGTTGCTATGTTTTCTCCATTGCACTAATCCTTTGCAATAGTAAGAAGAACTCAGGCATTATGGGTGGTAAGACAGTGTGCCGAGAACCTTTAGTGTTGGAAGTCTCCTATGGAGCCAGGGAAATTCTGGTCCTCGCTCGGTGGATATCATATTTCACAAGATTTCAGCCCCTAGTGAGGAAATTGCCATTGAGTTTCTACAGCATCTGCAGAATGGGCAACCCTGGTGAGAGGTAGAAGAATCACAGTATCAGACACTGTAATAGCTGAAGTATCTAGGCTGCCGGCGGAAGGAACTATATGGCCAAAGAAACACGTAATGTTGCAAGATGCGATGGACATTTTCAGAGTGCAGGCAAGGAACTAACCAAGAAAGGAAAGGGCATCCGACCATCTTCTTTGACAGAACCATGGCATGAGTTGGAAAGTGTTGTCCAAAGGTACATCACCTATGATGGATGATGAGACGTGGTAAGACCATGACAACTCAAACTCTTAGTTGTTTTAAAACTAAAGATCATTGTTAATCTGCGATCTTTCTTGAATTCATTACTGTATGATACCACCGATAGAATAAGACGGGCTAGGCACCCTGAAACCATAGTTAGCCACCATGGATTAATTCGACCAATTGTTAGCTATAACCTCGTTCAACAAAACTCAACTTGGGATGGTCTCATAGCGCCCCTAGAGACTAGTCAAAACCCTGTAATCCAAAATTCTGCAATTTTGGAGATGAGCCAGCAGAGCCCTGTTCCAAAAAGGAAAAGGACTATCCACTCAAACATTGAACCCCATAAGCGCAGGCAGTCTGCAAGATTAAATATAGCCTAGAGAATGTTTGTAAATCCACAGGACAGCACTGAACAACCTGCGAAGCCATCCAGACCTGTTAGTATACGGGACTCTGAGTCGGAACCATAGGAACAACACAATTCAGAGCAAGAACCTGAAGAAAAGGATAATTCAAAACCCGAGTCAGAGGAAGAACCTAAACAAGGGGAGGGATGTCATTCAGAATTAGAACCAGAAGAACAATCCAAGTCAGAGCAATAATAGGCACAACACTTTGATGATGAACTGGAAGATGAAGAAGAACCTCCTCAAACATCAACCATGATCCCCCAAAATGATATTTTGCAAGATTTTGAGACAGGGATGGCTCAAGTCCTGGCAAATTTGAATGCATACATGCAGCCTAGAGGATCACTTGATCCTAATTTAATGGAAGCTCAATCCCCAGAAGATTCTGGGCATACAGAAATTATGCCTTCTTTAGAAGCTATAGACCAAGAAAAGGAAGTAGACACAGAAGTTATTCATGAATCAGACAACCAGTCTGGTGACACAGTTCTATTGGAACACAGCCATGATAAACAACAAGAATCTTTAGATATAAAAGCTATTGACAAGCCTGTTAGTGTAAAAGATGCTCCTCGGAAGAAACGAGTAGCCGGAGCAAAACTAAAGAAGCTGAGACAAAAATACCAAAAGCTTCAAAAGACAATTAAAATGCTACGTCAGAATATTAAAGAAATTGCAAATGGAAAAACTCAGAACACTACACCTGAGGTAGTCATTGTGACTACGAAAATGGAAATATGTAAGGGTAGGGCAACAAAAACCCAAACCGAACTCATCCCTACTCAAATAATAGCCACCCAGGCAAATTTGCATGTAGACTTAGTGGATGCAGTTGTTCAAACAGAGGGTTGGTCCTCCCACAATAAGGAAGTATGGACCGAGGAAATATCCTCTCATAGCACAGGCACTCAGACAGAAGAGCAAGCCAAGGATATCCTGTCAAGCAAAGACCCTATTTTTCTAAAACTACAGGAAGAACTGAAGCAAGCCCAGCTTGCTTTAGAATGATGTGAACAAGAGATAGTTCCCCTGCAAAAATACCAAGAATTACATAAGCAGTTCAGGGAATTAACCATAACTAAGAATAGGACTTTTTATAGATTTAGACAAGAAGAAGAAAAGCTGAAGAAGGTGAAGACCAAGCTGGACAGAGTCAGGAACCAGATGGACACCATTTTCTTGCTATTTTCAGATGTCTTGACATGCAGGTCTCCTGCCACAAATTATGCCCTGTTCTTATTAGAATGATACTTATTATTAAATATTAAAGCCGTAAGAGCTAGCAAGCCAATCGAATTAAAGACAACAGAAGATTTTATAAGTTGTTGCAAGGAACATGGGGCAAAATTCCAAAGGCTTCTTTGCGAATTTTATCTGCATAATTTCATATTAGAAGAAGAAGTGGATAAGAACCCTAGCCCTTTTGTTGGAGATATTCAATTCCAAGATTTTATCTCTTTTGCAGTTAATCAACTTAAGTGGTTTAAGGCTTATAATTTGTTCCAAAGACGGGAACACGGGTTGGATCTCTAGGTAAGGAGTGAGCCTACTCACCCTTTGCAACTGTTTGCTAAACATGAAAGGTTGATGACTCAAGAAGGCGTGATTCAAATTTTAGGGCCCATACATAAGGAAATTATACAGAAAGGAACAACATATTTTCTCTTCATTCAGGAAAGATCCCTGATTGCATCCAAAATGAGATGGACGGTCTCAACTAATAGTGTTAAGGAAAGAGAACCATTTAATTATGGGAATTTCAAAGCTGTTGCAAGCCGATTGATCACATACATCAATATTATCTTGAGGTAAGGACCTTACTGGTTGGGATGTCGATTTAGGTGTCCCATTATTTGGTATCCTCTTGAGGGTTATCAATCTAACTATGAGTTACCGAAAGGACACGAAAAGACAGCCTTTGCAAATCTGGCACAACATCACAGTTTTCAGCCTGACAAAGAAACCTTTTTTCCAGTTTACTCCTTAACTACATTACATAGGAATTATTCATTTTTCATGAGGACATGAAAAAAAGGTAAGCAGGGGAATGTGTTGAGCATTGCAATAGGTATGTATTTACTCATGATTACTGTCTTTTTCCTCTTTTCTTATCCTTTTTGTGCCATGATATACTAACATATTGATAGGATTCTGATAAGCAATGAATGAAACTGCTCTTGATACGATTTGATCGACCAAACTAACTCTCATTGTTTTTTATGTAGAAAAACAACAGATGGAACAGCTGTTGTTCCCAAGTCGAAACAACGAAATTTAACCGAGGGAAATGAGACGCGTCATGTGCGGTCGAACCAAGGAACGAGTCAAGAAGATCAGCGTGAGATAGAAGAATTGTCTGAAGATGGAATTTAGTTGTGAATCCCTTAGGATCTCCTGATCCTGAGGAATCACATTTATCTTTTTCCTTTTGACTATAAAGAGGAAGACTGAAGAGGGATCTCTTGTCTTTTCACTTCAATTGTAATTTTAATTTACAGAAGCATGATTCTGAAGAATGATATTGTATTGTAATGATAAGTGACTTTGATGATTAATATATAACTTTCGTTGTTGTTCATTCGGATATTTTGAAGTAGCTCAGTAGTATTTGCTGGTGGCTAGGGCCCGGTCTCTGGTGGATCTTACTGTTGTTCCTTGTTTTATACTTTTCCATTTCCTGCAAGTTTGTTTTGCTTTACAGCTTTGCAGTTGATTTACTTTCGTTGATTTGGATTTTCAGTATCCATTTCATTAATGCGCAGTCTTAGTTGGTTTTATTTATTCATGTCATGGATTGAGTTAGTTATCAACTAAAGAATCATTCCTCGTTAATTAAAGAATAGAGTGTTATTGATTAAATGCTTTCCTTCTATCCAATAGTTTAAGTCCAGCTGAAAGAGCTCATTTAATGCTATGGTGCTCTCAGTTGATTATCATTTGAATTGGTTGATTAAGATAGAAATATGGTTTTGTTTGAGATTGAGTTATGATGCCTAGATGAATTACTTCTCTTCAAGTTACAAGCTTGAGATTTATGATTGCATCTGTTTACTCTTGTATTGAATTTATTGATTTATTTTTAAGCATTACTCTATGGAATTATAGCTTGCACATATTGTTTACACTCTTGGAATAAAAAGACTTACCCTGGTTGATAATTAATGTGAGGCAATTAGGAGTTTTAAAAGACACCTTTTAGCACCCAACACCTGCAAACCTGAAGTTTATCTTCCCAATAGAAGATTCTTATGTCTTAGAGTACCCCAGACTAGTTTTGATTCCTGAAAGCCTTTAACTATTCAGGATCTGATCTAGTCTCCTTGTCCCTTCAGCAAAATTTTCATTTAGACCCTTCTCGGTCTTTGTTTTCTCAAGATTGGTTCTCAGAGAAACAACCTCTGCTTCAAGACTCTGAGAGTTTTCTTCTCATTATTGAATAAGGTCTTGAAGAACCTCTTCTTTTCATTTGGCCTCCTCCAACTCAACTTTCAAAGACAAAATATCATCTTTGCATATCTGTGAGATCATTTCCCTTTTAACTTGAGTAGCTCTTGTTTCAACTTCTTGTTCTCCTCTTCCAATCTCTCATAGTTTCCTTGGTTTTATTTCAGTAGAAGGACTAGATTCTCCTTGCTCTTGATAGCTTCTTCAAGCTTTTCTTTTTTATAGGAAAACTCCTCATTATCAGAGTTATACATACCTTCCTCTGCAAGTTATAATTGTTCCTTCAACTACTTATTCTTCTTCCTTGTTTTCTTTAATTCGTTGAGGGCACTAATGAGTTCCCCTTAAAGGTCTACTAGTCCTTCTTCTTCTTCCTCTTCAAAAACCATATTACCTTGTTTCTTGGAGTTTGTTTCAAAGGCCATAAGAATATACTTATATGACTCATTCTCCGATGAGTCTTCACAATCTGACTTTGGTGTTGATCTATCCTCTTTGGAGTAGGACCCCTTCTTCTTATAGGGCTTTTTCTTCTAATGTATTTGAGACTTGTTTCCAAATTTTAGATCCTCTTCCCTTTTAGCATTTTATTTATAAGGGCAATTGGAAGAGAAATGTCCAACTCTTCCACAATCAAAACACTTAAAGGGAAATTTCCCTTTATATTTTCCTTAGCCACGCTTTAGTTTTCTGGCTAGTTGGGCTAGCTCTTTATTAGATTCACAACTAGAGAAATCTTGATGATCTTTGTGCTCCTTTCCCTTTCTGGATACTTTGAATGCCTCTTCCTTCAGTTCATAATTTTCTATTCCTACTCTCATCTCATAGCCTGTGAGAGTACCATGCAACTGATCCATCTTAGATCCTTTGAATTAGCCATTTCCTCAATAGCTCAGATTTTGGCATTAAATCTCATGGGTAGTGATCTATATGGGAAAGTTAGTGTTTTCTATGCTAAATTCCTCTTCAGAATATGTTAAAGTGCTTGATTTATGGAGTAAATTGCAAGTTTAACCATGATGTTTTGATGTGTTTTTATGTAAATTTTATGAACAAATTAACATAAATAAAACACTGAACAACAACATATAACAGACCTGAACATCACCAAAATAATTTCACAATAGCACATGATGAAGGAGTTCACCCCACCTAGGCTACGTCTCTTGGTCCAACTTCCAATGGGTTGGCCCTCTTCAATTATGCTCAAAAGTGTGATTACATACATTTACAATGATCAAACAACTCTAAAACCTGCTCCAATGGCTCCATAATGCCCAAAAATTCCTATCTAGCCTCTTTTTTTCTCCCAAATTGGTCAAAAATTGAACAAGTTATGTTTTCCCCAAGTCTTCCTGCTAACCAAACCTCAATTTCCCCAAAATCCAACACTGGTCCTACAATTTCGCCCCAAAATTCACTAATGAAGCATCGATCCCACAAAACTCCAAGCAAAATTGGCAGAGAAATTAAATGCCCAATGAGGTCTTATTTCCAAAAATCTAGGCCATATGGGGACCATGTTCCTAGGGCTAAGGCCAATGGCCTGCCCCCGCCGGTTGGCCCCCCACTCTGATCTACCTGTGATGCTATTGGGTTGCACGCGCCCAGTGGTTGGCCCCCTGTAGGCTGCTCCCTTTTCTAAATGGTGCAAACTCAATGCTTAAATACATTTTGCATGAAATAATATAATAAGTAACATAGTGTCACAACGGTAGTTGGTAATGTTTGTTGGACGGAGGTCTGGTGTTCGACCCTCACCCGATCCATTCAGCCCTTAAGAAATTTTGGTGGCCCTCGGGCTGCCACGTGGTGGCCCTTGTCCGTGACACATGGCAGCCTATGATTGGCCACCCAAAGCGAATGAAAATCACCCATGTCAACTGCCACTTGTCACCACATGATTCAACGAAGGAGCCCAGTAAACTTGCCACGTCAGCAGTATGGACTACTGACTGTCTAGTGCAACATTTTTTTTCGCCAAATTTGCATGTTTAGGAAAAAGAACAGAACATGTTTTTGGGAGCATACAGAGTCTATTTCGCACGAAACGAGTTGCATCGGATTCAGGACGACGAGCACTACACATTCATTCAGGTTCCACACTGATCCAACAACTTTAAATTTGGGAAAAAATTTGAGCACCTGATTAGGTAGAGATCTTAATACTTTCTGAACGGTCATCTCTTCCTTGACTTCTTCACCAAGTCATCTAATCATATTAGTCACTTCATCAACTCTAAGGAAGTATTCTGGTATGATTTCATTCTCATTCATTCTCAAGATTTCAAACCTCATTCTGAAAGTCTAAAGTTTCGATTGCTTGACTTTGTCATCTCCTTCATTACTCTGGTTAAGTTTTACCCACACTTCCTTAGTAGACTTACAATGCATAAATTTTACCAGATTTGATTGACTAAGACCAATGAGAATGGCATTCTTGAATTTACCATTGCTCACATATAATTTTTTTCCATCTGCATCAGTGGGAGGAATATCAGGGGCATTGTAGTCTACTAGTACTAAAGTCCAAACATCTCCTCTCAGGGACATAAGATACTCTTCCATTATCACTTTCCAAAAATCATAGTTGGTCCCATCAAACACTGGTATTCTACTTGAGTAAGCTTCTTGACTCTCTTTCCTAGACATAATTCCTTATAGATATACCTTCAAGTGTTCAAATTGTTTGTTGAAGGAACTTGCTCTAATACCAATTGCTGAGAGGGGGGATGAATAAGTAATTAAGAAACTCTTTTCCTTATTATGCTTATAGTCCCTTATTATATTCTTTAACTTTTGAGAGCATTCATTCACAAAAAAATGAGCCAACATTATTTCAGACACACATATTCAAACAACAATCACATGAGAAACACACATTTGACATAGTGGTTTTCACGTGGAAACCTAGAGGAAAAAAACCACCAATTTGTTGTTTGTTCATGATGTAAATTAAGCACCCACTTAATTACATCTTTTTTTTTGTGAGCGCCCACTCATAGGAGGCACTAACCCCCTTTGGATAGCAAGCACCAACTTTCCAAGAGGCACCAACCTACCCTTTGGTTAGTAAGCACCAACTTTCCAAGAGGCACCAACCTACCCTTGCCATTGTTCTACTCTTTCATACAATTTTCAAACTAAAAACAGAGGCATACAATCAGACAAGTAAAATACCAATAAATGGTTGTTTGCAAATTCAACTTCTGCACTCTGCCTTTTGAGCTCACTTGTAGGAGATCTCCTCTTTCTGCGCACAACAACACTTCCTCTACTCTCTACCTTCACTATCAAGGGCTCTTCATTGACTGCTCTTCAACACTACCCTTGCAATTCATCACACAACCCTCTTGCTGATTTTGCTACTCTATTAGACAGAGTCCTCTCAGGTGCTTCAACCTATCTATCATGATGTGTTTTACTCACATCACAGAACGCTCAAACATTTTCTCAACTCCCCCATCTTCTCCATTTCTAGTGATGGTTTTTGTTCCATTGAGGCACTCTGCTCAAGGCAGTATTTCCTATCCATCCTTTAGCTGCCCAATTGTTCTTAGGCATGGATCCACTTGCCTCTCTTGTGTCTTCTAGTGGTTTCTTGTCACAATACCCAAAATAGAGATGGACCTTGCAGTGCTCCATAGTATGACTGTGTAGAGCACTCATGCTGAGAAATTAATTCTGAGGTGACATGCACACTTCTCCGAGAGTCCCAATCTCATTTATTGCTCCACAAATCTTTGATAGATCATAGAGGTGACTGCTATGTTCTCATTTAATACAACCATTCATGAATGCAAGAAGACTGAAAGTTTAGCCCCTTTCAATCTACCAACTCCTTTGTTCCTACATTCAATTTCGTAGTTTCCGACCCATACACCTTTAATTCTATGTATTATATTATCGGAGACACTTCATATTGCAACTTCACAGTGGTGCAACGTTCTGATACTCCTATGTCACTGAGATCCTTGAGCATTTCTCCTCCATGGGGCTGAGGTTTGTGACTTGCAGCTCAACATTAAGGTGTTAAGGTGCTTTGTTCCTGTCGGGGGCCATTCTTCCTTTGTTAATTGTTATGCGCCCTTGGTTTTCTAAACTCTCACGACCATGTGCCAGCCCAATATCGGAAGCCACCTTTATCAGAACTTTTCCAAACTCCAACTGTTCTAGAGCTCTGACATCTTCAACCTTCAATATGTCAACCTCCGATATGACATCATCACTCCACGTGGAAACTCCTTAGAGGTGACATGTGTCACCCAGTTCTGGCCCATTAGACTACCCAATAAGGTTAAATATGTGTGCCACGTGTCATTCCATACTACCACATCATGCTAACATCAGACACCACTGTATCTTATCGGAGCCAATCATACGTTGTCATGTGTCCTGCTAGAGGAGAGAGAAGAGGGCCCATCAACCTTTCGTTTTGCACCAAAATCCTTTGTTTGTAGTATTTTGGCATTCCTCGACACTTATAAAGGCTTACCGATACTTATTGGATATCACAACTTTTAAAGGTTCCTCACTTTAAGAAGTTTTGATATACCGATCCCTGATATGTCAATGTTCTAATGTGCTAAGGCTCCAACCTCCGATGTTCCGGTATCTAGATCTTCGATATGTCGATACTCCGATGTGTTGGAATTCTGATATGCCTAAGCACCGATATGATGACCTCTGACATCTTGTTCTCCAATATGTCCATATGCTGACATTTCTTCCTTCCTAAGGCTTCACAACCCTGAACTTCAGCAAACCATATCTTTTGATCCAAGAGTCCATTTTTGGACTTCCACATATCGTTGGAAATATTGTTCAAAGAAATCTCCAATAGAGAGGGTCCGATGTAGGATTTGAGTCATTATGTTGCATGGAATATGACTGCAAACTTCTCTGCTCATTGACTCTTTGGATAGCTAAAATCACACCCACTGTGATGATCCTCTACATGAAGCCTGCAACTACCATAGGAATCCTTCTGAGCCATGCATTTGTTGCAGCACAAATTCTTCCCAGTTTGGTTGAAATCAGTGCCAACATTCATGCACAATACTAGCTCTACCACCATCAATTGTCCAACACTACATTCAATAAATAATCTTCAAATTGATCTAGATTTGAAGGTCCAAATTGATTGATGCACTTCAAATAATATTAAGATAAAAGTAAGATCAAATTGATGGTATTCTTGATGCAAAATATGCAAAAAAAGATAGAGGCAATTTGTAACATAGAATATCTCATCCAAATAGTAATGAAAATTGTGATACATATGAATTCATCCATCAGGTTGATGAAATTTGTGACATTGTGGAGTTACTAGAAAAAAATTATGCAATATGTGATACAAAGACATTATCCAAACGTTTCATGTAGCATGTGATACATATGAAATAATTACAAAATTTGATGCAACTTGTGATACCCAAGACATAATACAGGTGATTAATGCTTAGTGTGGTACAAAATAATTGATGGGATCAATGAATGAAGCACAAAATAATAGTAGCAGCAATAGTAAAAGTAATTGTGAATAATAAAAAGAACAAAAAAATTCGCAGGATGTTTTTCCAACCTTGGGAAGAGACATCATTCAATAGAAATCAACATGCCTTGGGATATGACAAAGGAAACAAATTTCATATTCCAAATTACTCCAAACTAGTTTAGTTTATGAATGTAGGATTTCTTGGAGATGTCCAGAATTATGAACACAAATGCCAACATTGTAAAAGAGTTGGTCACATGGAGAGTCAAAATTTTTATCTTCATCCTTATATTCATTATGGAAATACAAATAACTTATTAGAAAAATGTCAAAAGTAGAAGTAGGCCTAAAAGATGATTATTTATGGATCGATAAATTCTTGGAGATGGAATCTACAAGTAAAGAAGCTATATCAGTCTTACTACTTATTCAAGGTAGATGTAAATATACAAAAAAAAGAGTCAAAGATGGTACTCTGTTGGCATTATGATATAGGTGTTGTCCTTAATGGCAACTCACATAGATGACAGTTTAGAGTGCAACAAGTTAACTTACAGATCAGACTCCAAAGATTAAAGAAAGAGAGTGGTTTAAGAAGTATACGCTGGTTCACTTTGTCCAAGTAGCGTATACATGCGGGTTAACATAACAAAAGGAGTGTATACGTATACACGCACTCCCACGGGAGGAAAAGCGCGTACATGTTTGAAAACCAAGGTTTTGGTCCAAGGTATTGATCCAAGGTATTTGGTTCGAGGTAATTGGTCCAAGGTATTTGGTCTGAGGTATTGGCCCTAGGTATTTGGTCCAAGGTATTGGTCATAAGTGGTTTTGGTCCAAAGTATTGAGAAAGGCTTAAAACTATATAAGGAAGAGAAGATCATTAGGCCAAGTGTGAAAGTATTGAATATCTTATGAAGTATTAGATCAAATATGCAGGTTATGGGTTTCTGATGCTTTGCTTGATCTGAACTAAGGATGCACCTATGTGGTTGATGATGGATGATGGATCGGGATCATAAGACCTAAAATGAATTATCGTTATGTGTTTTGATCATGGATAGTCTAGATCTGAATACTGACGCATGTTATATTTTGTAAATGTTATGATCTTGGTATGACTGAAGTCTAGAATAGTTGTGAAGTTTTTAAGTTAGTATTTGCAGATCTGTACGCTGGTTCGCTTTGATAAAAGTGCATATACACATAGGTTTGGCACATCGAAGTAGTGTATACATTAAGAAATATGATGTTTGAAGTTGCAGTTGGTTATGGTTGTTGTTGGAGTTCTGGGTTCTACTTTGTGTTCTAGTGACTGTGTTCTGGTGACAGTGGTCTGAATGTTCAGATTGATTGATTGTGATTTGCTTCAGTGATGATGGGTTTTCAATGATTGATTTAGTTGTGGATGATTCAAATATTGATGATTGAGTTTCAGTGATTGGTTGATGCATATGTATTTGATGGTTGTATTGCAGCAGTGATTGATTCTGAGCTTCAATGTTGTTGATGGGTCTAGTATGAAAATTTGATGAAACGAGGCCTTCAAATTATGGTGTTGTGTTCTAGGAGTATCCAGTCTGAAAATTTATGAAACATGGTCCCTGGAGGAAGAAGAGAAGGTCGTAGCCTTCTGTAGGTTGGCGCCTACGTACTAGTAAACATATCGGCCAGTACAAGAGCCAGGGGGTTGGAGCTCCCTTCTAGTAGCAGCTAGAAAACTAGTGAAGGTTGGAGCCTTTTGTAGGCTGGCGCCTAGGTACTAGTAAACAGATCAGATAGTACAAGAGCTAGGGGGTTGTAGCTCCCTTCTGCAAGTGGGTGCCTGCGTACTAGTATGAGTCTGCACTAGTACAAGATTGTAAACATGTTTTTCTTATATTAAAAGAAGACAACAGCAGGTGGTTTTTGTCCCGCATTAGGTTTCCACCTTAAATCTTGGTGTTCATATCTATTTCTTATGTGTGATGGTTTTTTCTGTTATTACTGCACATGGTTACTATTTATATGGTTAATGAAGTACTGATGCACTGATTAAAATCAACATATGATGAATTAACTAAATCATAAGTTTGCTAGATATACGATGGTTGCCTTGAATACAATTGCATGTACATGCAAGTTACCTTCATTGAAGTAGCGTATATAAATCAGAGTATGAAATGAAAAATTTATTGATTTGATAATACTGATTCACCCCCCCCTCTCAGTATTATTTCCAAAAACTGGTGTCAGAGCAGGTCCTTTGGCAGAAGCTTGATCGCTTGAAGGAGATCCGTAGAAACAATGGGAAAGAAGCTAAAGAAGAAAGCGCCTTAGAAAAGGAAGACATATCAAAGGAACAGTGACAGCAGGAGAGACAATGGGTTGTTAGGTGGAAGCAAGTATTCAGATTCAGAATCACCTCAGATTGAAGATGAACAAGCAAAATAAGTATCAGGTACAAATTTTTGGTCTTCTAGTGATACTTTTCTCTGTTCATGCAATGTTGAAGATATTGAAAGTGATCGTGAAAGAAACATTGAGGCAAAAGTTAAAAGACTCACAAATAAAATTAGAGATCAACAAGATCTATTTAACAAAAGGGAGTGTGCCTTCAAAGAAGAAGTTACCAGATTAAAATCTCAGTTGGAGGAAGGAAACAAGGTAAGGAAGCAGTACAAGGAAAAGGGAGATCAATGTCAAAAGTTGTAGGATGAAGTAATGTCATTAAGAAATCAAGTAAATGAAAAGAGCACAACAATCAAGCGACTTAAAGATAGATCCAGTTACTATTAAAGTCTTGAAGCTAAGATCCTCTCTCTAAAAGAAGATCTTGAAAAATCAAATAAGCAGAATGAAGAACTACCTCAAGCAGATGAAGAACAAGAAAATGAGATTCTCAAATTAAGGCAACAAGTGGAAGAAGGAATAAAGGCTAAAGAAATCATGAAGAAGCAATATCTTTAAAAGGAAGAACAATATCAGGTTGAGGTAAATATCTTAAAAGGTATTAGAAGAAAAGGATAAACTATTACGATTTCAAGACAATACTAAGATTTTGGATAATATTCTTAGTAGTCAAAGGTCTCCTACCATCAAAATTGGTCTTGGTTTTCATGAATCTGTTGAAGGTGAATATAGCTCACAAGGTGAGGCAAGGAACTCTAATGCAAAATCTGAAATTCTCAACAAGGAGATAAGAGGTCAACCCCATCAACAACCAAGGAAAGAAATTCTTCAAAGAAAATCTTTTACTCCTAACTATGGAAGTGATAGTCAGTTATTTCCTCCAATTAATAATGTTGAATGTTTTATATGTCATAATTTTGGACATGTTGCAGTGAGATGCAGAAGTATAATGGTTCAAGACCGTCACACAGAAAGATCATTAGCTTCCAGGTACATTAAGGGATATTGGTTTTCTTGCAATATGTTTGGTCACAAAGCCATTGACTGCTATAGAAGGAATATGAAACATGTAAGATGTTATGCATGTAACAAGTTTAGACATATAGCAAAGGAATGCAGGAGAAAATTTCGGGCACCATACCAAAAGGAGAAAACATCATCGCACTCGAAGATATGGAAAAAGAAGGAAGTACAGTCAGAAAGATGTGGCATAGCACAGTGTACAGACATAACAGACTCAGGTGGAGCTGAAAGTGTGAAACTTCAATGTTCTAAATCTCATACGCAAGTTTCATAAATACAAGTCACATATATACGCGTGTTTGAAGCTGCACAATTGCATATATGTTGGTTTGAGGAAAAAGCAGTGAGAAGACCCAGGAAAATGGGTCTGATATGGTTCAGTCAATTATCAATTAGTTGTTCTGTTCTGATTGATGATGGTTACAGTCTTCTAATGATATGTGGAAGTATTTTTGGCCCTCATAAGATGTTAAAACGTTGATGTATATCTGATTTATTATGATGTCTTGATTATTCTTACTGATATTTACAATGATCAGATCTGACAATGAACAGTTGGCACAGGTTCAGGGGGAGCATATGCTTCTAATAATGCATTGTTGGCATTATTTTAGAAGACCTTGGTACATGATGATAATTATATTGCTTGATACACATAGTTGTTTGATTTAGGTGACTCTTTTGATGATGGACATATACAGGTTGTTGATCTTGATGCTGCTGACAAATGCTGATGGTGCAGATCATATATGGTGTATGATAGTTGTTGATGACTATCATGGTCTTGTTTATATTGTTGGTCCTTGTTATAAATGTCATGTATATCATTTGATGTAAAGGTCATGAAAATACCTAATTTGTAACCCCACTATGCACGGGAAGGATGATGTAATCATTTCTATTTCAGTCATGTATAAACATTTGGTGTATCCCCACTTGGTTGGGAGATTGATGTATGTTTGAGTCATTGGTGATAGGAAGGCCATACTCACTTAGTTGAGTTATAGAGTCATGTTATTCTTTTGAAAAATATTTATTGCAGACTTTGCATGTGCTCAGGGGGAGCATGGACAGTTTAGTGCATCTCACCATGTACAAAGGGGGAGCTTAATCAGAGAATTCAACATGTACTCAGGGGGAGAATATCTTGGTCTGCCCTTTTCCCTTGATGTCAAAGGGGGAGAGTGTCTTGGTGTTGTTGTTGCCATCAAGTCCAAAGGGGGATATTGTTCACATTATGATACAGGTGTTGTCCTTGATGGCAACTCACACAGATGACAGTTCACAGTGAAATAGGTTAACTTACAGATCAGTCTCCAAAGATTGAAGAAAGAGAGTGGTTTAAGAAGTATACACTGGTTCACTTTGTCCAAGAAGCGTATACACGCAGGTTAACAGAACAAAGGGAGTGTATACATATACACACACTCCCATAGGAGGAAAAGTGCATACACGTAGGAAAACCAAGGTTTTGGTCCAAGGTATTGATCCAAGGTATTTGGTCCGAGGTATTTGGTCTGAGTTATTGACCCTAGGTATTTGGTCCAAGGAATTGGTCATAAGTGGTTTTGGTCCAAGCTATTGAGAAAGGCCTAAAACTATATAAACAAGATAAGATCATTAGGCCAAGTGTGCGAGTATTGAATATCTTATGAAGTGTTAGATCAAATATGCAGGTTATGGGTTTATGATGCTTTCCTTGATCTACACTAAGGATGAACCTATGTGGTTGATGATGGATGATGGATCGGGATCATAAGACCTAAAATGAATTATCATTATGTGGTTTGATCATGGATAGTATAGATTTGAATACCGACGCATGTTATATTCTGTAAATGTTATGATCTGGGTATGACTAAAGTCTGGAATAGCTGTGAAGTTTTTAAGTTAGTATTTACAGATTTGTACGCTGGTTCGCTTTGATAAAAGCACATATACACATAGGTTTGGCACATTGAAGTAGCATATAAATTATGAAATATGATGTTTGAAGTTGCAGTTGGTTATGGTTGTTGTAGAGTTTTGGGTTCTGATTTTTGTTCTAGTGACTGTGTTCTGGTGACAGTGGTCTAAATGTTCATATTGATTGATTGTGATTTGCTTCAGTGATGATGGGTTTTCAATGATTGATTCAGTTGTGGATGATTTAGAGATTGATGATTGAGTTTCAGTGATTGGTTGATGCAGAAGTATTTGATGGTTATATTGCAGTGGTGATTGATTCTGAGCTTCAATGTTGTTGATTTTGTAGGTCGGTGCCTACGTACTGGTAAACATATCGGCCAATACAAGAGCCAGGGGATTGGAGCTCCCTTCCAATAGCAGCTAGAAAACAAGTGAAGGTTGGAGCCTTCTGTAGGCCGGCGCCTACGTACTAGTAAACATATCAACTAGTACAAGAGATAGGGGGTTGTAGCTCCCTTCCAGTAGAAGCTGGAGAATGCAGGTGGGTTCTTATGTACTGGTATGAGTCTGCACCAATACAAGATTGTAAACAGTTTTTTCTTATATTAAAAGAAGACAGCAGCAGGTGGTTTTTGTCCCGCATTGGGTTTCCACCTTAAATCTTGGTGTTCATGTGTGTTTCTTATGTGTGATGGTTTGTTATGTTATTACTGCACATGGTTACTGTTTATATGGTTAATGAAGTACTGAAGCACTGATTAAAGATCAACATATGATGAATTAACTGAACCATAAGTTTGTTGGATATACGTTGGTTGCCTTGAATATAATTGTGTGTACACGCAAGTCACCTTCATTGAAGTAGCGTCTATAAATTAGAGTATGAAATGAAAAATTTATTGATGGGATCAATGAATGAAGCACAGAATAATAGTAGCAACAATAGTAAAAGTAATTATGAATAATAAAAAGAACAAACAAATTGGTAGGATGTTTTTCCAACCTTGGGAAGAGACATCATTTAATAGAAATCAACATGTCTTGGGATATGACAAAGGAAACAAATTTCATATTCCAAATTACTCCAAACTAGTTTAGTTTGTGAATGTAGGATTTCTTGGAGATGTCCAGAATTATGAACACAAATGCCAACATTGTCAAAGAGCTGGTCACATGGAGAGTTAAAATTTTTATCTTCATCCTTATAGTCATTATGGAAATACAAATAACTTATTAGAAAAATGTCAAAAGTAGAAGTAGGCCTAAAATATGATTATTTATGGATGGATAAATTCTTGGAGATGGAATCTACAAGTAAAGAAGCTATATCAGTCTTACTGCCTATTCAAGGTAGATGTAAAGATAACAAAAAAAAGAGTCAAAGATGGTACTCTCCACACCTAAAGGGGGGGATCACAATGATAAAAGAAACTCTCTTACACCTTTAAAAGGGGGAGTAAATTGATAACACGAAGACGATTACTAGTAAATTGGAAACCACCGCATTATTCATGAAAGTAGATTGGTTAGTGGTAATATAGAAACCACCACATTATTCAAAGCAGATTGGTTAGTGGTAAAGCATAAAAATCCACCACCTGAATAATCCAAATCCCTAGATTGGATCCTTTCTAGAATGAACTATTGAAAAAATTATCACCTTGCACCCGATAGGGGGGAATATTAAATATTGGGCTTCAAGTTTTGAAGTCTTAACAATCTAATTTCAATTAGGATTCGATCGGAAATTGGGAATTCCAACATAACAACTAGTCTCTTCAACAAAAAATGTACAACCATTTCAATTATTCAAAGGAAATGTTCATGCATAACAACCGTTTATTTCCATAGATTCAAATATTGTTAGTTTTTCAAGAAAATATATGTTGAAGCTGAATTAAACAATTTCATATTGAAGATGACAAAATTTATTAGTACGTATGTTGTAAAATTATTTAGACTTGTGATTTAGGGGGAAATGTTACACTGTGAATCAAGCTAGACAATCACAAAGTCTGAGACTATATTGTCATGAGTTATAATCCTTATCTTGATGAGGTGTCGTCATGATCCACTAATGAGTTGTCAGTGAGATCTAGATCCAGATCTAGAAAATATAGAAGGTCAAATTAATGTATTATAAATTCATATCCTATGATACATACAATATGCAACAAAACAACTTAAATCATTTTCTGCCACTTTTCTTGTTTAGTCTTGTTCATGTTAATTATTAACACAAATATGATATCATTCACATAGACAACAATGATTAATAAATATATGTTATCTATTTTTATGTAAAGGTTGCTATATATTTCTCCCCTTTTGAATCCTTGTTGTTATAAATATTTTTCAAGCTCGGGGTATCAAGCCCTAGGAGCTTACTTAAGACTGTAAAGAACTTTCTTCAAACTACAAAAATATTCTTCATTTTTATAGGTGAAACCCCTCTTGTTGTTTAACATAATCCTTCTCTTCCAAGTTTCTATTTAGTAAAGCCAATTTCACATCCATATGATAATTCTTGAAATTTTTAAAGTAAGCAATATGTGAAGAACATTCTAATGGATTCAAGTTTTGCAACTGGAGAAAAAGTTTCTTCAAAATCAACACCTTATACTTGATCATACCCTTTGCAAACCAATCTATCCTTATTTATCATTGCATGTCCTCCTCATTCAATTTGTCCTTGAATTCCCTCTTGGTGCCAATAACATTCTTATCTTTTGGTCTAGGCACAAGTTCCCATGTTTCATTTTCTCAATATGATTTAGTTCATCCTCCATAGCATTGAACCAATGTTCATCTTCACTTACTTGTGTAAAATTATTGGGTTCTATTTTCGATAACAAGGAAAAAATAGTGTAAGGCCCATTCAAGCTATATATTTTTCACAATAAAATACAACCAGAAGAGGAAAAACATTGGAAATTCAATTTATTTAGCATAGTCTAACACATTCCTAAAATTCATTTCACTGAACATATCATAATATCTACATATATTTAACTAAGGCCATAAAGAAATCATACAAATAATATTGCAACACACATGTACCATTCACCAGAAGACGAGAGTCAACTTTGATTTGGCATTACTTGTCTTCCCTTGTAGCCGGTCACCTTCGAGAGTGAATGACGATGTACTTGATCTGAATGCGATGACCCACCGGTTAACCTCCCAGCCTACTCCTTGGGTACTCTTCTTCCCCGCGGACCCCGAGATGCAATGGGGTTGTACAATGGAGGAATGCAATAGCTGGTAGAGGAGAGCACTCCTTGGCTCAAGAGTCCCCTCTCTGAAATCCTCTACCTGACCAAACTCACTATAGTTTCGTAATCACTGCTCTGACATAGTCTCATCCATCCAACAATAGGGTTCCCAAAAGTCCCTTCTCCCATGGTTTGCCCCTTCTTTTATAGGAGTCCTCATAGGTGACACTTGTCATGTCATGCATAATTAATTATTTTTTTATAATTCAATAGCTTGATTATTCACCCACCCATGTGTCACTCTCTCATCAAGGGTCTCCCAATATTATTTACTTAATTTTTATTTAAAACTAATATTTTCCTCACCTCAACAAGATTCCTATTTCTTCTTCCAGTTGCCTCTTTATCCCCCCTTTTTATTCCTTAAATTGTGTTCATTACTTAAAGTCAATTAATGAGTCAAGATTTGATCCTCTATCTACTCCCTAATTTAACTTAGGTTATCTCTTAGATGCATATTCTTATGTTTGTTGTTGCCACATGGAGGTTCTCTACATTTCTCTAAATTTAATTTATTATTCTTATTTTAATTCACATTCCTCTTTTATTAATTAGGTTTAATTAGTTTAGGATTAATATTTATCCTTACAATTATGTCCCTCTTTCCCCTTTTACCTAATTAAACCACATAATCTACCTAGTATTTTCCAACATGGGAAGGGTAGAGTTTTTAGGGTAATCTATTTTATTTCTTCCTATGATCCTCTCAACCCAAGTTTTATTTTTTATTTAATTACCTCGGTTTCTAACATCATTTACCCTTGATGTAAATTTACCTAGTTTTTATTCCTTGATTATATTTATTTAATTTATTTTTAATGATTCCAAGGGTGCCAAGTTTGGTCATGCCGTTCAAGAACTTCCCTTGAAGTTCCAAGGGTGCCATGCCTAATAGTTTATTTGTGATGCCAAGGGTGCCAAGTTGGTCGTGCCCTTCAAGAAATTCCCTTGAAGTTCCAAGGGTGCCACACGACTTGCCCTTCAAGCATTCAGTGATTACGAGGGGAAAGTATAGATGCAATGTCATAGACCATGATCGTCTCTTATGTTGCCTGCTATAGTGAGACTAATAGTGTCGGGGATCAAGGAATCCTCCTTGATGCATGCCCCCCGGTAAAAATCCTCATGAACGACCCAACATTGGGACCTGGCCTCATGGCATCATGATCTTCAAGGCGAAGGTGTTTCAACCCTTCCAGCCCAAGTCACGGCGAGAGTGCTAATGGGTGAGATCAGGGACACTGTCCCATGTAATATCCCTCCCTTTAATAATAAATAATAAAATATCAATTATAATAATAATAAATAAAATATAATATACAAAATAAAATAATAATTAATTATAATAATAATAAATCGGCTTAATAATAATATAAAATAATAAATCATAAATGATATTTAAAAATATACCAAGAAATTAAATAAAATAAAAATAGTAATACGTATACTAAGCTCTAAATAAAGAATTAAATAGAAATAAAAACAAAAAAACAATAAAAAGAAAATCAGTTAAAGCATCAAAAAGAAGAAAATAAAGAGAAAGGCTAAAATCCAAAGAAAGTTAAATGAAATAAACAAGAAGCTAAATCAAGTTGCATGTAAGACACATGGAGTGTGTGCAATTTGGTTCCCCTTCAATGTTTCTATTTAATAGATGTGAAGGAGATGAGAGGCATTCTTGGCATTATCTTTCCAGATTCTATCTTTATTCTCTTGGGGAATGGTGTTCTAGACTTAGGAGTCACTGAAGTAGTACGTTGATTGAGGGCTCGGGGTAAACGTGGGCCAGTTGTAGCAATCCTTGCCAATTGAGCCTATGGTTGCGGTGAGAGTCGTCCCCAAAACTTGTTGCGGTAAGCCTACTTCTACCACAGGTAGCACAAGGTAAGCACTCTTCTAGTTTGAAGTTGTTAAGTTAATTAATTATATGTTATTTGGCTAGGTAAGTGCCACTCTGATTTAAATTTAATGTTAATAAGTTAATTAGATATTTATTTTAGGTTGTTACATATGGTATCAGAGCAGGTTTAACCCTTAGGGCCTATGGGCATCCGAAAAATTTATTTTGTTGGATTTTTTTTTTTACTTGACTTGTTTTAAAGTTACAAGTTGATTACTTCTAGGAGGCCGCATAATTTTTACAAACCCTCACTATGCCGTAAATTTCTTTATTCAATGCATACTTACTGCATAGTTATATTTTGATTGGTTTTGGTGATTACTTTTCTTTTGACTTAGAATACAAATGGAGTACTATAACATGCTGATCGCACCTTTTAAAATATCGTGATTTTCCTCATTTTCTGTGGAGATTTTGATTGATAGCAATTTTAGTGTTGTTTTCTATATTGATGGTGAAGATTGAAGGAATCCTAAAATACCACCCTTAGTCGTCAAGTCAATTCGTAGATATAGGTTGTCTTTCCATTCTAAATATTAAGATCTGATTATCCAGAAATTCATCAAGAAAAAAAAAAAGCTGCATTGTAGTTCTTCACTCCTTACGTTGCAGGTGATTTGGAAAAATTAGACTTGTTTTGTTGGCTTGACTGGTTTAGCGATCTAGGGTTGGACCATGTGAAGTCATGTGGCTAATGATCGACGATCATATTTCTAGCAACTGAGCTAACGGTGGAAAATCATACTAAGGTAATCATATAAAGAATCGAATCGTTTCAATGTTTATTTGGTCTTTTTTTCCCTTGCTTACGGCGGTGAAGGTGTCTCTCCTCTTGGTGATCTTGCGAGGTTTTTTGGTAATGATTTCTTGCTGGAAATCCTTACAGGTGCCCTTCATAAATTGGTGTCGAGTTCATATCCTTTGTAAATTGTGCTATTTTTCAATATTGCTCACGTTTTGACAATATATATATTTTTGTCCTTACAGTTGGAGAATGGAGTTGTTCAACATCCAAAACCTTTTTTCTTGGACAAAACAAATCATTAAAAGTTCCTTTATTTCCACTATACAATTGACCACACTTTTTATTTACCTCTTGGTTGCATGTGTGTATCTTTTACTGGATTTTGATTATGATTTCTCTATTTTGACAAATATTTAAATACAGATTCAAGCAGCAAAAGCCATGATACTAAATTTAGTAACAGAGTTGATATTCCATTCTTGCTAATGACCCTTCTCATTAAAATCTATGGTATGCATTTACTAGTGTTGTAGATGAAACTATCTCTTAACTTTAATATATGATGAATTATAGCAGAATTCACATAAGAGTTTTATGGCATGGTTCTACAACCCCAATACCCAATCCTTACCAGCTCCACATCTGTAATCCCTTTTACTCGTCTGATAACATCCTTCCCTTTTCATTCCTTCTTTTCCACTATATCGTCTTGTCCAGTCAACTTAAGCGAAATGAATTTTGTAAGTTACTACTTGCCTTTTAAAACCTGGGCATTGATACCGAGACAACATATTTCTTCTAAATTATCATCAATCTGCATCGTTGCAGCGCTTCACTCGTGACACAATACGCTTACATGTGCTAGCTCTTCATGAATGGATGAGCAATAAACTTTAAAGGTTAATTGTGCCCCTTTATATATACTAATCCTCCCCAATATAGGTTCCTGCTCCCGAGTGTGCCAGTATATTTCTATTACTATACATTCTCCCAAGACCTATTGTCTTCCACGATACATCTATAGTGTAGCTGAGCAGTTGGAAAGCTGCCATTATGTGACAATAATTTAGTACTTAGTTTTGAGCAAGCCATTACTCATTTCATTAGCAGCAGCATTGATCATATTGATGTGCGCTAGTGAATTGATAAAAAATGAGATGTGCGAGGATAGAAAGTTATTTTCTAACTTTATAAATCGATGAATCTTATCACAATGTCCTTTGTCTAGTATATGATGCTTATTTCTGATGAAAATAATGGCTACTCTGCAGTAAGGAAGAATGAATGAAAGCTATAATGACAAATGAACTATACCTACTCACTCTCGTAAAAGTTTAAATCAGTTATGTGGGCACTATATAACTAGCTATCTTGGTTTGAAAATCTAAATAATTCATATTAAGTTCGTGCTAACAAATTTTCTTGAAAGAGTCGAGCGTCGAAATGAAAAAATAGTTGTACTTTCTGATTAAATTACCAATCAATATGAAAGGGTGCTAATGCAGAAAAAGATCCAAAATGAATCAATTATGCCTTCCGGATTGGTAGTATAATGGTATTATCTTTAGCCCATACTGCTGTGTTTGAATGGAAAAAGATGAAAAGGAGTAGTAGATAACTATTTCTGCAATCTTTCTTTTGTATAGATATCTTGGTTATGCATTCCTCTTACTGGTAGAAAACTTTTGCAGAAAGAGATATTTATTTAGTGTGCAAATTTGCATTTCCTTGCCCACAAAAACTGGATTTCAGCATTGCCAGCAAGATTTCGTCTGTTCTTAAATCTGTAAAAAGTATCATTTAGCAAAGAAATTAGAACATAATAGAAGGCAAATTCTTGAGTAGGAAATTTTAAAAATTAACCATGTTTGCCTTGTTACTCTCAAGGGAAATAATCGATAAGCAAACGCTATATACCTCACAGAACACCCCTTTATATCTACCTCCGTTATTTTGCTGCATTTTTTGTGGAAAAATGTTTCCACGGTTCCAGTGCACTATTTAATTATATAGATACTTTACTTACCAGATTTTCTCCTTTATATCCAAAAGTAACTTGCACATTATACATGAAGTAAGTGAATTATTTAGTCACTAATACTACTTGATTATGAAAATAAATAGTCTCATTTAGAGAGAATGTGATGAAGAAGACATTAGATATATGCTACCGACTACTATTTAATTAGATACAAATATTGCTTATTTGAAAAGAAAAACAGAAAGATTTAACGTGCAGAGTGGTTTTCCATATTTACAACCATCTAACTTTCAATAACATTATTTCCAGAGAATTATTGTTACTGCGTTAAGCAGCACAACACATTATTAACATGTGAAATTTTGCTCAATGTGGATTTTGAATATATTATTGATGTATCTAATAAAGCTCATTCCCTCAACTAGCATATTACAGAGATGTATTCCGAAAGAAACATCTTGCCTTGCGCTTCTGTAGGACGATTGTTTCATCCCTTCGTATTTATTTTCGTTTCTGTTTCCATTACTGGAACCATGAGAAAGAGAATTTTTTGGTGACTGATACATTTTAAGTTGAGTTGATCACAGAGATTAATTTGCAGTGACCAATTTTGGCGACCTTATCAATCGTACTGAGTCTGATGCAACAAGGAGAGGTATTTAGATTTGTAGATTGAATTCGGATTAACGAATTTTTCAAATCACAATGTGAGGTTGATCAGTATGGGTAGATTTCTTGACATTATTGTCGAAAGGAACAATGGAATTTGCAGGAACACGCATAGCCACGACCACAAGTTTACAATCTTCTATCTTAGGCAGGTAATTTTATGGCTAATTGTATTGTAATTTAAGGGATTTGAAATGGTGTTGCCTTCGCGGGTGTGCTTGTAGGAAGACCATATAATTAATAAAATGATTATTTTTTTTGTGTTGGGGAGGAATAACCTTCCCAGTCATCCGATTCGGTTCTGGGTCGGGTGGCAGTGTCTTTTCTTTATGGTGGGGAATATTTCTTTGGTTGCTTGATTTCTTAAATTTCCTTAGAGTAATCATTTAATAGCCATAAGAATCTCAAGATACATTCAATAAATTTGTTTAAACGATTTATTTTGTTAAAAGCAGTCCATTTAATTCTTCTAATTCAATTTATCCTAGCACATAAGGTCATGAATCTGTAGACTTAATATTGGTGTGACATATCATTTCAAAAGTCATGGTGAATTTTTGGAATTTTGATTTTATGTTGAGACAAATTCTCTAAGTTTTAATACTACAAAATTAGTAATTATTGATAATTTGCATGATCAATCACACAGTTTCAAATTTGGCAATGGTTTGATTGCATGCCGAGCAGTAGGGGAAAAATATATAAAACAGTGGATTGAAATGAATCAAGAATCTTCAAAACTTTGTTGAATAAATTTGGCATGGTTAATACATATCTAGTTAAAAACTCATTGCAACAATAATCTAAGTATTTTGGCTCTTATTTTATGCTTCTTCAGTGATGAATCTTGATATTGAGTGACTGATTACAGTGTCTGGCTATCATTGCATGTGTATGCGGGTGACTTGTTGTCACCGTTAGAAATCTGATATTTTTAGAGGTCAGATATAGGTCTGATCTTGACATTACCATGATATATTACCTTTGCATTGGCACTAAGCTTGAATCTAGATCATTAGTACTCCTTATCTTGCATTCAATGATCATTTGAAAAGTGAATTTGTGGATTGATTGGATCATCTAGTGACTCACATCACATTGCAGTTTTTCTTTAATTAGCTATCCACTTTGGTATCTAAGAACTGATATATTCTTGGCAATAAGCTACAACAATCAGATTCTTGACAGCAGAATAACGTTGGTATAACTTAAGGTTTGGTGCATTCATTAGTTCCTCATTGGTTTTCTCATGAATCATTATAGACAACAGATTCTTTGGTTCTCTGTTCGCATTAGAATCTCATTACATGGTAAAACCACTATCTCATTTTCTTGAGTTGATTGCCCTCTTATCATTTTCTAAATATAAAAAGTGCTATAATCAACTACAACGGTTCTCTCCATTACGACCATATAACAAAGAGAAAATCTAAATGAGTCACATAATTAAAGATATAGTTTTATTATGACTCATTGAGTCATTGGAAAAATATATAATCTTGTAATCTTGGATGGTGATAATCTACCCATAATTGACGATGTATAATTATCTAAAAGGTTGCACTATTGAAATGGTATACCGGCATGTTTCTTTTGTAACAAATCTTTAATGCTGGTGTAACTACTCACCACCGGTTCATTTTACTACACAGTTTACATAGCACTTGAAGTATTTGGATAATTGAAGTTGAAATTTGTCACCAATTAAAATGCTCTAAAATAGTGAAATCTGTTCCAATTCACAATGGATAAACTTTGATATCTTATTACCTTTAGTTGATCGTTGTTCACTTGCATCTATTCAATCTGATCTAAAAACATAGAGATAACATTCCTTGAATGTTGATCATACTATTCACTAATTATTTGGGTTGGATTGCTGTTTTCATTGTCCTTTAGCAATAACAGTTGCTTGGCATTTCTCTGATCTATTATTGCAAGAACACAACTCTCTCAATATGATCTTCTAATAAATTTAGTTTTGCATTGCAATTTCCATGCAGATTACATGTATTTTCTCATTTACTACTCATATCATTTGTATATTAAACATCATCAAGCTACAGGATGGTATATGTCAGTCTTAGTGGCAAATCGTATAGACTTGGATTTCAGTTTAATGGTTAAAGTTGTCTAAAAAAAAATGGAAAGGAGAAACTTGCAAATTTTTTTAAGGATGATAACTAAGGATAGTTAATGTGATTATGCCCAACTTGGATCAGACAATTAAGGTGGTAGAGAAGAAGTATCACAACAAAGATAATAAATCAGTAAGAAGAGACAACCTATTTTGGAACATAAAAGAAGAGTATTGTGGTATTTTGGAACCTAATGGAAGGATTTGGTATAAACATAACTTGGTACTCTAAAAGTGTCACTATAAGGAAGAATATATGATGAGAGATTAAGACTCAAGATGATAAGGCTCATATGAAATTTAAAGATGTACTTAGATGGTTATACCATTGGTGTAACTGGTCAACTACCTTATAGAAAGAAGTCGAACTGATTATTGAAAAGTACTTGACAACTTGATGAAAACATATTGACGATGTTTCATGCTATCATGATAGGAAGATAATGATGTACATATGGTTCTTATAGTGATAAGGCATCTATACGATAATAGCGATATGCATAGGTATTATGACGTTATGTCAAGGTATATTGACATTTTCATTTACTACCTGATGATAGGTATTTAATGTTCAATACTCATGATGGATATGATATGCATAACGTGGCATAGGAATTATGATGTTACAATATGAGGATTATTGACATGTGGTTCATTTATGTGAACTCATGATATGTCTTGATATAATTATGTGATGGTATAATTGAAGCATGCGATAGTTCCGTACAAATCTATGACATGCGTGAGCATGCAGTTCCTTATTAACAAAGATGAATGTCTCATGATGACATGCAAGAGTTGGCATGTGGATTATTTCCTATGATACTATGATGGTATGGTTAATGCATTGGATGCATGTTGAGATGTGATGATACACAGGACTCCACAAATGGGCCGAGAGGGCCGGTTTATTTGATGATCTCGTGCGAGCCCATATGCACGAGGGAGAATAAGTAACACCTTATGGGCTGGGGACAAAACTCAATCAACACTACATATGCCAGTGGTTCCTTTGTCTTGTGTATAGCTCTGAAAGAGCTATGGGACCATCTTGAGGAGGCCAAGTGCCTGATGTTCTAGGCTAGGTGCCTGTTATTGGATTGGGATGCCGAAGTCTGGAAGGGATGTAAAGGACTTCGATGCTTGGGGCTGTGCGCTTTAGTAGTTGTGGAGGGAGTGGGCCAG